>JAVYIG010006258.1:0-121158 GCA_035222895.1 Strongylocentrotus droebachiensis | reverse complement strand
AGACATATAATACTTGTTTGGAACAAGTATAGGT
Organism: Strongylocentrotus droebachiensis; assembly: GCA_035222895.1. Lineage (NCBI taxonomy): Eukaryota > Metazoa > Echinodermata > Echinoidea > Camarodonta > Strongylocentrotidae > Strongylocentrotus > Strongylocentrotus droebachiensis. The sequence goes on along the minus strand of JAVYIG010006258.1, from coordinate 121,124 downwards.
GGGCTGGTCAACTAACATTTGAGACACAATAGAGCAAAAATAAGCGACATACTGCTTACAAATTCTTAAAAGACAATATCATGTAGATTCATAACGTGAACTTAATTCACCTTCTATAGGCATAACACGCAAATTATGAAGTTTTTGACATGAGGCCATTAATCAAAATTTTCACTATGATGACGTCATCAAAATGAAAAATGATTATTACTGCGCTTGTAGAGAATTGTCTTAGCTACAACATATCGAAATTTTGAAGAAAATTGATCAATATTTACAGAGATACAATCAATTTTACATAAATATGCTGACGTCATAATATGCAAATTCGTATTTTGAGTTCCAAGGCCATTGTGATGATGTCACGATACACTTAATGGCCAAATGAGACATGGAATCATATTTCCGACTCATACTCTATCTTAATATGAAAAAAATTGAGGACCCCGGTGCATTCCAAAGAGCTATAACGGATTTTGTATAGGCATGTTTTTGCCCATATATGCTATGTTTTAAAAGACCTCGTGGCACTGACATTTATCTTGAATTTACGCTCATCTTGTTAATAATGGTCATAAAGAGATAAACATGGTATCAAATTCCTTGAAAAAATATGAGAAATATCATGAAAGAAAAAAAAATGGCGATTCTGTGTTTTTTAATGGTGTTACGCGCGAAAACGCGCGCGCATGCTCGTACGCGCGATTTTTTATAAAATGCTTAAAATGACCTGAAACGTATGCAAAAAAAATTTGAGACGATTTTGAGCATTTTAAAATTTTGCGCGCGCATTGACGCGCGGACGTACGCGCACGCGCGCGTTTTTTGACCTGAAATTGACTGGACTGATATTGACCTTGATCATGATAAATATGAATGAGAAATGACGTACCGTTATGAAAATATGATCATGAGTAATTTTTCAGAACATTTCACAAAATGGCGCCTAGATGACGTCATCAGTCAAGGTCATGGTTGAAAAGTTTGCTGTGTTTTGTTCATATGCCTATACATATGTGTGTCAAATTTCAAGGTATTTGATTGAACCATTTTCAAATTATCTTGAACACAAAAAAGTGGGTCGAAATAAGAAAAATAAACTAGACATATAATACTTGTTTGGAACAAGTAAAGGTGGGCTGGTCAACTTAAATTTGAGACAAAATAGAGCAAAAATAAGCGAGATACTGCTTAAATATTCTTGAAAAACAATATCATGTAGTTTCATGACGTGAACGAAATTCACCTTCTATAGGGATAACGCAAATTATGAAGGCCTTTTGACATGAGGCCTTTAATCGAGATTTTCACTATGATGACGTCATCAAAATGAAAAATGGTTATTACTGAGCTGATAGAGAATTGTCTTAGCTACAACATATCGAAATTTTGAAGAAAATTTAATAATATTTACAGAGATACAATCAGTTTTACATAAATATGCTGACGTCATAATATGCAAATACGTATTTTGAGTTCCAAGGCCATTGTGATGATGCCACGATAAACTTAATGGCCAAATGAGACATGAAATCATATCTCCAACTCATACTCTATCTAAATATGAAAAAAAAAAAAAAAAATATATAATAAATATCATGAAGAAAAAAAAAATGGCGATTTTATGTTTTGTAATGGTGTTACGCGCGAAAACGCACGCGCATGCGCTTACGCGCGATTTTTTATCAAATGCTTTAAATGACCTGAAACGTATGCAAAACCAATTTGAGACGATTTTGAGCATTTAAAAATTTTGCGTGCGCACTGACGCGCGGACGTACGCGGACGCACGCGTTTTTTGACCTGAAATTGACCGGACACATATTGACCTTGATCGTGATAAATATGAATGAGAAATGAATTACCGTTATGGAAATATGATCATGAGTAAATTTTCAGAAAATTTCACAAAATGGCGCCTAGATGACGTCATCAATCAAGGTCAAGGTTGAAAACTTTGCTGTGCCTTGTTCATATGCCTATACATATGTGTGCCAAATTTTAAGATATTTGATTGAGCCATTTTCAAATTATCTTGTCCACAAAAAAGTGGGTCGAAATAAGAAAAATAAACTAGACATATAATACTTGTTTGGAACAAGTATAGGTGGGCTGGTCAACTAAAATTTGAGACAAAATAGAGCAAAAATAAGCGACATACTGCTTACAAATTCTTAAAAAACAATATCATGTAGATTCATAACGTGAATTAAAATCACCTTCTATAGGCATAACATGCAAATTATGTCATTTTTGACATGAGGCCTTTAATCGAAATTTTCACTCTAATGACGTCATAAAAATGAAGAATGGTTACTATTAAACTTGTAGAGAATTATCATAGCTACAACATATCGAAATTTGGAAGAAAATTGATCAATATATACAGAGATACAATCAATTTTCCATAAATAGCTGACGTCATAATATGCAAATTCCTTTTTTTAGTTCGAAGGTCATTATGATGATGTCACGATACACTTAATGGCCAAATGAGACATGGAATCATATCTCCGACTCATACTCTATCTAAATATGAAAAAAAATTGAAGGTCACGGTTCATTCCAAAGAACTATAATGATTTTTGTATAGGCATGTTTTTTCCCATATATGCTATGTATTAAAAGCGCTCGCGCGCACTGTCATTTATCTTGAATTGACGCTCATCTTGTTATTTATGGTCATAAAGATATAAACATGGTATCAAATTCCTTAAAAAAATATGAGAAAAATCATGAAAGAAAAAAAAATGGCGATTCTATGTTTTGTAATGGTGTTACGCGCGAGAACGCGCGCGCATGCACGTATGCGCATTTTTTTATAAAATGCTTAAAATGACCTGAAACGTATGCCAAAAAAATTTGAGACGATTTTGAGCATTTAAAAAATTTGCGCGCGCATTGACGCGCGGACGTACGCGCACGCGCGCGTTTTTTTACCTGAAAATGACCGGACACATATTGACCTTGATCCTAATAAATATGAATGAGAAATTACTTCTGGTTATGAAGATATGATCATGAGTTGATTTTCAATTTTTTTCACAAAATGGCGCCTAGATGACGTCATGAGTCAAGGTCAAGGTCGAAAAATTTCCTATGCTTTGTGAATATGCCTATACATATGTGTGTTAAATTTTAAGATATTTGATTGAGCCATTTTCAAATTATCTTGAACACAAAAAAGTGGGTCGAAATAAGAAAAATAAATAAATAAATAATAAATAAATAAAGGCGATTTTAACAAAAATATAAGGTGGTCTGTATTAGATACAGCCCACCTGACTAGACATATAATACTTGTTTGGAACAAGTATAGGTGGGCTGGTCAACTTCAATTTGAGACAAAATAGAGCAAAAATAAGCGAGATACTGCTTAAATATTCTTGAAAAACAATATCATGTAGTTTCATGACGTGAACGAAATTCACCTTCTATAGGGATAACGCAAATTATGAAGGCCTTTTGACATGAGGCCTTTAATCGAGATTTTCACTATGATGACGTCATCAAAATGAAAAATGGTTATTACTGAGCTGATAGAGAATTGTCTTAGCTACAACATATCGAAATTTTGAAGAAAATTTAATAATATTTACAGAGATACAATCAGTTTTACATAAATATGCTGACGTCATAATATGCAAATACGTATTTTGAGTTCCAAGGCCATTGTGATGATGTCACGATAAACTTAATGGCCAAATGAGACATGAAATCATATCTCCAACTCATACTCTATCTAAATATGAAAAAAAAAAAAAAAAATATATAATAAATATCATGAAGAAAAAAAAAATGGCGATTTTATGTTTTGTAATGGTGTTACGCGCGAAAACGCACGCGCATGCGCTTACGCGCGATTTTTTATAAAATGCTTTAAATGACCTGAAACGTATGCAAAACCAATTTGAGACGATTTTGAGCATTTAAAAATTTTGCGTGCGCACTGACGCGCGGACGTACGCGGACGCACGCGTTTTTTGACCTGAAATTGACCGGACACATATTGACCTTGATCGTGATAAATATGAATGAGAAATGAATTACCGTTATGGAAATATGATCATGAGTAAATTTTCAGAAAATTTCACAAAATGGCGCCTAGATGACGTCATCAATCAAGGTCAAGGTTGAAAACTTTGCTGTGCCTTGTTCATATGCCTATACATATGTGTGCCAAATTTTAAGATATTTGATTGAGCCATTTTCAAATTATCTTGTCCACAAAAAAGTGGGTCGAAATAAGAAAAATAAACTAGACATATAATACTTGTTTGGAACAAGTATAGGTGGGCTGGTCAACTAAAATTTGAGACAAAATAGAGCAAAAATAAGCGACATACTGCTTACAAATTCTTAAAAAACAATATCATGTAGATTCATAACGTGAATTAAAATCACCTTCTATAGGCATAACATGCAAATTATGTCATTTTTGACATGAGGCCTTTAATCGAAATTTTCACTCTAATGACGTCATAAAAATGAAGAATGGTTACTATTAAACTTGTAGAGAATTATCATAGCTACAACATATCGAAATTTGGAAGAAAATTGATCAATATATACAGAGATACAATCAATTTTCCATAAATAGCTGACGTCATAATATGCAAATTCCTATTTTTAGTTCGAAGGTCATTATGATGATGTCACGATACACTTAATGGCCAAATGAGACATGGAATCATATCTCCGACTCATACTCTATCTAAATATGAAAAAAAATTGAAGGTCACGGTTCATTCCAAAGAACTATAATGATTTTTGTATAGGCATGTTTTTTCCCATATATGCTATGTATTAAAAGCGCTCGCGCGCACTGTCATTTATCTTGAATTGACGCTCATCTTGTTATTTATGGTCATAAAGATATAAACATGGTATCAAATTCCTTAAAAAAATATGAGAAAAATCATGAAAGAAAAAAAAATGGCGATTCTATGTTTTGTAATGGTGTTACGCGCGAGAACGCGCGCGCATGCACGTATGCGCATTTTTTTATAAAATGCTTAAAATGACCTGAAACGTATGCCAAAAAAATTTGAGACGATTTTGAGCATTTAAAAAATTTGCGCGCGCATTGACGCGCGGACGTACGCGCACGCGCGCGTTTTTTTACCTGAAAATGACCGGACACATATTGACCTTGATCCTAATAAATATGAATGAGAAATTACTTCTGGTTATGAAGATATGATCATGAGTTGATTTTCAATTTTTTTCACAAAATGGCGCCTAGATGACGTCATGAGTCAAGGTCAAGGTCGAAAAATTTCCTATGCTTTGTGAATATGCCTATACATATGTGTGTTAAATTTTAAGATATTTGATTGAGCCATTTTCAAATTATCTTGAACACAAAAAAGTGGGTCGAAATAAGAAAAATAAATAAATAAATAATAAATAAATAAAGGCGATTTTAACAAAAATATAAGGTGGTCTGTATTAGATACAGCCCACCTGACTAGACATATAATACTTGTTTGGAACAAGTATAGGTGGGCTGGTCAACTTCAATTTGAGACAAAATAGAGCAAAAATAAGCGAGATACTGCTTAAATATTCTTGAAAAACAATATCATGTAGTTTCATGACGTGAACGAAATTCACCTTCTATAGGGATAACGCAAATTATGAAGGCCTTTTGACATGAGGCCTTTAATCGAGATTTTCACTATGATGACGTCATCAAAATGAAAAATGGTTATTACTGAGCTGATAGAGAATTGTCTTAGCTACAACATATCGAAATTTTGAAGAAAATTTAATAATATTTACAGAGATACAATCAGTTTTACATAAATATGCTGACGTCATAATATGCAAATACGTATTTTGAGTTCCAAGGCCATTGTGATGATGTCACGATAAACTTAATGGCCAAATGAGACATGAAATCATATCTCCAACTCATACTCTATCTAAATATGAAAAAAAAAAAAAAAAATATATAATAAATATCATGAAGAAAAAAAAAATGGCGATTTTATGTTTTGTAATGGTGTTACGCGCGAAAACGCACGCGCATGCGCTTACGCGCGATTTTTTATAAAATGCTTTAAATGACCTGAAACGTATGCAAAACCAATTTGAGACGATTTTGAGCATTTAAAAATTTTGCGTGCGCACTGACGCGCGGACGTACGCGGACGCACGCGTTTTTTGACCTGAAATTGACCGGACACATATTGACCTTGATCGTGATAAATATGAATGAGAAATGAATTACCGTTATGGAAATATGATCATGAGTAAATTTTCAGAAAATTTCACAAAATGGCGCCTAGATGACGTCATCAATCAAGGTCAAGGTTGAAAACTTTGCTGTGCCTTGTTCATATGCCTATACATATGTGTGCCAAATTTTAAGATATTTGATTGAGCCATTTTCAAATTATCTTGTCCACAAAAAAGTGGGTCGAAATAAGAAAAATAAACTAGACATATAATACTTGTTTGGAACAAGTATAGGTGGGCTGGTCAACTAAAATTTGAGACAAAATAGAGCAAAAATAAGCGACATACTGCTTACAAATTCTTAAAAAACAATATCATGTAGATTCATAACGTGAATTAAAATCACCTTCTATAGGCATAACATGCAAATTATGTCATTTTTGACATGAGGCCTTTAATCGAAATTTTCACTCTAATGACGTCATAAAAATGAAGAATGGTTACTATTAAACTTGTAGAGAATTATCATAGCTACAACATATCGAAATTTGGAAGAAAATTGATCAATATATACAGAGATACAATCAATTTTCCATAAATAGCTGACGTCATAATATGCAAATTCCTATTTTTAGTTCGAAGGTCATTATGATGATGTCACGATACACTTAATGGCCAAATGAGACATGGAATCATATCTCCGACTCATACTCTATCTAAATATGAAAAAAAATTGAAGGTCACGGTTCATTCCAAAGAACTATAATGATTTTTGTATAGGCATGTTTTTTCCCATATATGCTATGTATTAAAAGCGCTCGCGCGCACTGTCATTTATCTTGAATTGACGCTCATCTTGTTATTTATGGTCATAAAGATATAAACATGGTATCAAATTCCTTAAAAAAATATGAGAAAAATCATGAAAGAAAAAAAAATGGCGATTCTATGTTTTGTAATGGTGTTACGCGCGAGAACGCGCGCGCATGCACGTATGCGCATTTTTTTATAAAATGCTTAAAATGACCTGAAACGTATGCCAAAAAAATTTGAGACGATTTTGAGCATTTAAAAAATTTGCGCGCGCATTGACGCGCGGACGTACGCGCACGCGCGCGTTTTTTTACCTGAAAATGACCGGACACATATTGACCTTGATCCTAATAAATATGAATGAGAAATTACTTCTGGTTATGAAGATATGATCATGAGTTGATTTTCAATTTTTTTCACAAAATGGCGCCTAGATGACGTCATGAGTCAAGGTCAAGGTCGAAAAATTTCCTATGCTTTGTGAATATGCCTATACATATGTGTGTTAAATTTTAAGATATTTGATTGAGCCATTTTCAAATTATCTTGAACACAAAAAAGTGGGTCGAAATAAGAAAAATAAATAAATAAACTAGACATATAATACTTGTTTGGAACAAGTATAGGTGGGCTGGTCAACTAAAATTTGAGACAAAATAGAGCAAAAATAAGCGACATACTGCTTACAAATTCTTAAAAAACAATATCGTGTACATCCATTATGTGATCGAAATTCACCTTTTATGGGCATAACACGCATATTATGAAATTTCTGACATGAGGCCTTTAATCGAAATTTTCACTATGATGACATCATCAAAATGAAAAATGATGATTACTTAGCTTGTAGAGAATTGTCTTAGCTACAGCATATCGAAATTTGGAAGAAAATCAATCAATATTTACAGAGATACAATCAATTTTCCATAAAAATGCTGACGTCATAATATGCAAATTCGTATTTTGAGTTCCAAGGCCATTGTGATGATGTCACGATATTTGTAATGGCCAAATGAGACATGATTTCATATCTCCGACTCATACCCTATCCAAATATGAACAAAAATTGAGGGTCCCGATTTATCCAAAAGAGCTATAATGGATTTTGTATAGGCAAGTTTTTGCCCATATATGCTATGTATTACAAGAGCTCGCGCGCACGGACATTTTTCTTGAATGGACACTCATCTTAATATTAATGGTCATAAATAGATGAACATGGTATCAAATTGTTTGAAAAAATATGGGAATTATCATGAAAGAAAACAAAATGGCGATTCTATGTTGTGTAATGGTGTTACGCGCGAAAACGCGCGCGCATGCTCCTACGCGCGATTTTTTATAAAATGCTTAAAATGACCTGAAACGTATGCAAAATAAATTTAAGACGATTTTGAGCATTTCAAAATTTTGCGCGCGCACTGACGCGCGGAAGTACGCGCACGCGCGCGTTTTTTTACCTGAAATTGACCGGACTGATATTGACCTTGATCATGATAAATATGAATGTGAAATTACTTTTGGTTATGAAGATATGATCATGAGTTGATTTTCGGAAAATTTCACAAAATGGCGCCTAGATGACGTCATCAGTCAAGGTCAAGGTTGAAAACATAGCCGTGTTTTCTCCATATGCCTATACATATGTGTGCCAAATTTCAAGGTATTTGAATAAATCATTTTCAAGTTATCTTGCCTACAAAAAAGTGGGTCGAAATAAGAAAAATAAATAATAATAATAATAATAAAGGCAATTTTAACAAAATTATAAGGTGGTCTGTATTAGATACAGCCCACCTAATAATAAATAAATAAAGGCGATTTTAACAAAAATATAAGGTGGTCTGTATTAGATACAGCCCACCTGATAATAAACTAGACATATAATACTTGTTTGGAACAAGTATAGGTGGGCTGGTCAACTAACATTTGAGACAAAATAGAGCAAAAATAAGCGACATACTGCTTACAAATTCTTAAAAGACAATATCATGTAGATTCATAACGTGAACTAAATTCACCTTCTATAGGCATAACACGCAAATTATGAAGTTTTTGACATGAGGCCTTTAATCAAAATTTTCACTATGATGACGTCATCAAAATGAAAAATGATTATTACTGCGCTTGTAGAGAATTGTCTTAGCTACAACATATCGAAATTTTGAAGAAAATTGATCAATATTTACAGAGATACAATCAATTTTACATAAATATGCTGACGTCATAATATGCAAATTCGTATTTTGAGTTCCAAGGCCATTGTGATGATGTCACGATACACTTAATGGCCAAACTAGACATGGAATCATATTTCCGACTCATACTCTATCTTAATATGAAAAAAATTGAGGATCCCGGTGCATTCCAAAGAGCTATAACGGATTTTGTATAGGCATGTTTTTGCCCATATATGCTATGTATTAAAAGACCTCGCGCGCACTGACATTTATCTTGAATTTACGCTCATCTTGTTAATAATGGTCATAAAGAGATAAACATGGAATCAAATTCCTTGAAAAAATATGAGAAATATCATGAAAGAAAAAAAAATGGCGATTCTATGTTTTTTAATGGTGTTACGCGCGAAAACGCGCGCGCATGCTCGTACGCGCGATTTTTTATAAAATGCTTAAAATGACCTGAAACGTATGCAAAATAAATTTGAGACGAATTTGAGCATTTAAAAATTTTGCGCGCGCACTGACGCGCGGACGTACGCGCACGCGCGCGTTTTTTGACCTGAAATTGACCGGACTGATATTGACCTAGATCATGATAAATATGAAGGTGAAATTACTTTTGGTTATGAAGATATGATCATGAGTTGATTTTCAGAAAATTTCACAAAATGGCGCCTAGATGACGTCATCAGTCAAGGTCAAGGTCGAAAAATTTGCTGTGTTTTGTGAATTTGCCTATACATATGTGTGTTAAATTTTAAGATATTTGATTGAGCCATTTTCAAATTATCTTGAACACAAAATAGTGGGTCGAAATAAGAAAAATAAACTAGACATATAATACTTGTTTGGAACAAGTATAGGTGGGCTGGTCAAACTGAACTTTGAGACAAAATAGAGCAAAAATAAGCGAGATACTGCTAAAAAAAACAATGTCATGTAGATTAAAGATGTACGAAATTCACCTTCAATAGGCATAACACGCTACTTAAGACATTTCTGATATGTGCCCTTTAATCGTAATTTTCACTATGATGACGTCATCAAAATGAAAAATAGTGATGACTGAGCTTGTAGAAAATTGTCTAAGCTACATTATATCGAAATTTGGAAGAAAATCGATAAATATTTACAGAGATACAATCAATTTTACATAAATATGCTGACTTCATAATATGCAAATTCGTATTTTGAGATCCAAGGCCATTATGATGATGTCACGATACACTTAATGGCCAAATGAGACATGGAATCATATCTTCGACTCATACTCTATCTAAATATGAAAAAAATTGAAGGTCACGGTTCATTCCAAAGAGCTATAATGGATTTTGTATAGGCATGTTTTTGCCCATATATGCTATGTATTAAAAGAGCTCGCGCGCACGGGCATTTTTCTTGAATTGACGCTCATCTTGTTGTTAATGGACATAAAGAGATAAACATGGTATCAAATTCCTCGAAAAAATATGAGAAATATCATGAAAGAAAAAAAAATGGCGATTCTATGTTGTGTAATGGTGTAACGCGCGAAAACGCGCGCGCATGCTCGTGCGCGCGATTTTTTATAAAATGCTTAAAATGACCTGAAACGTATGCAAAAAAAATTTAAGACGATTTCGAGCATTTAAAATTTTTGCGCGCGTAATGACGCGCGGACGTACGCGCACGCGCGCGTTTTTTGACCTGAATTTGACCGGACTGATATTGACCTTGATCATGATAAATATGAATGAGATATTACTTTTGGTTATGAAGATATGATCATAAGTTGATTTTCAAAATTTTTCACAAAATGGCGCCTAGATGACGTCATCAGTCAAGGTCAAGGGCGAAAAATTTGCTGTGTTTTGTGAATATGCCTATACATATGTGTGTTAAATTTTAAGATATTTGATTGAGCCATTTTCAAATTATCTTGAACACAAAAAAGTGGGTCGAAATAAGAAAAATAAACTAGACATATAATACTTGTTTGGAACAAGTATAGGTGGGCTGGTCAACTAACATTTGAGACACAATAGAGCAAAAATAAGCGACATACTGCTTACAAATTCTTAAAAGACAATATCATGTAGATTCATAACGTGAACTTAATTCACCTTCTATAGGCATAACACGCAAATTATGAAGTTTTTGACATGAGGCCTTTAATCAAAATTTTCACTATGATGACGTCATCAAAATTAAAAATGATTATTACTACGCTTGTAGAGAATTGTCTTAGCTACAACATATCGAAATTTTGAAGAAAATTGATCAATATTTACAGAGATACAATCAATTTTACATAAATATGCTGACGTCATAATATGCAAATTCGTATTTTGAGTTCCAAGGCCATTGTGATGATGTCACGATACACTTAATGGCCAAATGAGACATGGAATCATATTTCCGACTCATACTCTATCTTAATATGAAAAAAAATTGAGGACCCCGGTGCATTCCAAAGAGCTATAACGGATTTTGTATAGGCATGTTTTTGCCCATATATGCTATGTTTTAAAAGACCTCGCGCGCACTGACATTTATCTTGAATTTACGCTCATCTTGTTAATAATGGTCATAAAGAGATAAACATGGTATCAAATTCCTTGAAAAAATATGAGAAATATCATGAAAGAAAAAAAAATGGCGATTCTGTGTTTTTTAATGGTGTTACGCGCGAAAACGCGCGCGCATGCTCGTACGCGCGATTTTTTATAAAATGCTTAAAATGACCTGAAACGTATGCAAAAAAAATTTGAGACGATTTTGAGCATTTTAAAATTTTGCGCGCGCATTGACGCGCGGACGTACGCGCACGCGCGCGTTTTTTGACCTGAAATTGACTGGACTGATATTGACCTTGATCATGATAAATATGAATGAGAAATGACGTACCGTTATGAAAATATGATCATGAGTAATTTTTCAGAACATTTCACAAAATGGCGCCTAGATGACGTCATCAGTCAAGGTCATGGTTGAAAAGTTTGCTGTGTTTTGTTCATATGCCTATACATATGTGTGTCAAATTTCAAGGTATTTGATTGAACCATTTTCAAATTATCTTGAACACAAAAAAGTGGGTCGAAATAAGAAAAATAAATAATAAACTAGACATATAATACTTGTTTGGAACAAGTATAGGTGGGCTGGTCAACTTAAATTTGAGACAAAATAGAGCAAAAATAAGCGAGATACTGCTTAAATATTCTTGAAAAACAATATCATGTAGTTTCATGACGTGAACGAAATTCACCTTCTATAGGGATAACGCAAATTATGAAGGCCTTTTGACATGAGGCCTTTAATCGAGATTTTCAGTATGATGACGTCATCAAAATGAAAAATGGTTTTTACTGAGCTGATAGAGAATTGTCTTAGCTACAACATATCGAAATTTTGAAGAAAATCGATCAATATTTACAGAGATACAATCAATTTCCCATAAATATGCTGACGTCATAATATGCAAATTCGTATTTTGAGTTCCAAGGCCATTATGATGATGTCACGATACACCTAATGGCCAAATGAGACATGGAATCATATCTCCCACTCATACTCTATCTAAATATGAAAAAAAATTGAAGGTCACGGTTCATTCCAAAGAGCTATAATGAATTTTGTATAGGCATGTTTTTGCCCATATATGCTATGTATTAAAAGAGCTCGCGCGCACTGACATTTATCTTGAATTGACGCTCATCTTGTTATTAATGGTCATAAAGAGATAAACATGGTATCAAATTCCTTGAAAAAATATAATAAATATCATGAAGAAAAAAAAATGGCGATTTTATGTTTTGTAATGGTGTTACGCGCGAAAACGCGCGCGCATGTGCTTACGCGCGATTTTTTATAAAATGCTTAAAATGACCTGAAACGTATGCAAAAAAAATTTAGGACGATTTCGAGCATTTAAAATTTTTGCGCGCGTAATGACGCGCGGACGTACGCGCACGCGCGCGTTTTTTGACCTGAATTTGACCGGACTGATATTGACCTTGATCATGATAAATATGAATGAGATATTACTTTTGGTTATGAAGATATGATCATAAGTTGATTTTCAAAATTTTTCACAAAATGGCGCCTAGATGACGTCATCAGTCAAGGTCAAGGTCGAAAAATTTGCTGTGTTTTGTGAATATGCCTATACATATGTGTGTTAAATTTTAAGATATTTGATTGAGCCATTTTCAAATTATCTTGAACACAAAAAAGTGGGTCGAAATAAGAAAAATAAATAAATAATAAAGGCAATTTTAACAAAATTATGAGGTGGTCTGTATTAGATACAGCCCACCTAATAAATAAATAATAATAATAATAATAAAGGCAATTTTAACAAAATTATAAGGTGTTCTGTATTAGATACAGCCCACCTAATAAATAAATAATAATAATAAAGGCAATTTTAACAAAATTATGAGGTGGTCTGTATTAGATACAGCCCACCTAATAAATAAATAATAATAATAAAGGCAATTTTAACAAAATTATAAGGTGGTCTGTATTAGATACAGCCCACCTAATAATAATAATAATAATAATAAAGGCAATTTTAACAAAATTATAAGGTGGTCTGTATTAGATACAGCCCACCTAATAAATAAATAATAATAATAAAGGCAATTTTAACAAAATTATGAGGTGGTCTGTATTAGATACAGCCCACCTAATGACGACAGTTCAAGGTTTCGGAAGCTTGGGTTGGATTCCAAAGGCAAAGTTCTTTTTTGCAGGCCACTTCTGAAAGTAATTAAGCCGTTGGTAGCGAGACTTCTACAGAGAGTGCGAAATAACCATCCGAATCTTGGAAAATTCCCGCGTAGATATTCCGAGATAGATTGTTTTCCTTATTTCCCCGACTCACTCGATTAACGGCAGACAAAGGAGATATGAGCATGGGCACGATGAGGCCTATATTGGTGAAAGTTGGACTTGCAGAAATGAATCTTACGGGGCAATAATGAAACTCCGCTCCAGCATTTGTATCCGTTGAGTGCCCCAGGCCGCATGTAGTCTAATCACATGCATATGATCCAGTCTTACCGACATTAATTGCCTCGATATTACAGAGGACCTACTACGTCTACGAGATAGCACGTTCGTGGATGTCATATGCCATAACATCTATCTTTCTCGTCCAGACGTTATTGAGTACCTTTGTAATGTGAAAAGAATATAAGATGTTTAAATATGATTGATATCCACTCCTCATTGCATTGGGGGAAGTCTCAATAATTGAATCGTTGAAACCATTGTCACGTTTTGAGAACAGATATTAGTCTATTTTACCAGACCCTATACCAAAGGCCTCACCATGATACAGCCCATGCTCTTTGTATTCACATTTGCGCTTGTTTAAATAAAAAGAAAAGAGGAGAATGATATGATGACTTTGTATAGTTGTCACCAAACGCAGGAAAGCATACACATGTAGCAAACTATCCAGTGAAACTTGTATAAAAGGACCGATCAGGGAAGCCAAGGAAAGTGGTGTTTAGAGAGACGGGAAGTCTTTACGTATGACTGTTTCAATGGGAAACAACTTTCAGGGGAACAAAAAAAATAGAGTCTTTTCAGACAGGTAGTGTTTCTATACAGGAGGTCGCTAAAGCAGGTTGACCGTAGTTATAAAATCTAGCATGAGTTAAGGTTTCATGATTATCAATCTGTCTAAAAGGGTATAGGTGGAAGTAAATGGGGTCTGAGTTTGAAGACTATACACTCAATTGCCTGGCCAATCAGCTGAGGCGTATTGGGGCTGTGTTTTTATCATCTCAAGGGGCGGGGCACTGGATTTAGCCTCGTAACGACAGAGAGATAGGAAAGAATGAGCATTATAAGGCGGAAACGACCACTTTTTGAATGAGTGGATGGAACATAATATTTTGATAATGGAAAAACAACATCACCAAGTTGTAATAGCACGATAAACTTCATATAAGACCAAAGTGTAGGATATATATACACAGTCAAACATGCTTTAATGACCATCTGTCTACACAGACCACTTTTTGTGTTTCCCTTGGGCGGTCTCTAAATACAGGTTTGACATATATACATTTTTTATTTTGTTTTAGTTTGAGTATTTCATTTCCAAGTAGTTTCATTTTGAAGAAAATTCTTTAAAAACAAATATTTAAGCGAAACTGATAGAGAAGGTTAAAAATATGTTGTACTTCGAGATTCTAAAGCTATTAAATTCAAGGAGGAAATACATCTCGCTTAACCTCGGAGTTGACAAGGACTTCACACCTGTATGTGAACACGGGACTGTCCTAAACTACTTTTTGTTTCAAATTGTTTGTGAAATAATCTATATTATTTGTTTAATGTTCAAGACCAAATCAGTTCCAAGAACCATGAGAACCAAGAGTTCTTAGCGGAGCTTATCAACCCCATTTTTTTTCTCCAGAGGTGCTGTTTGTGCCCCCAACTTTGAAACAAACTTCCCCATGAAATACGCGAGTCCCCAACGTTAGAAACCTTCAAGAGCAAACTTAAAACTTATCTTTTCAATATGTAATGTAATCATATTTCGTTTGTTGATTTATAAAGTGCTATTTACATATTAATTATTATTATTATTATTTGTTTTTAGGAAGTTGTTATTAGAATTATGTATCATGTATAATAATGTTTTAACTTGAAGGTTAACATTACTTTGTATTTTTATCTTTTACCCCACTCTTCCTTTCATGATTATCAAAAGTGACCATAATGAACAAATTCGTTGCTCTGTGAACATGTTCAAATAGCAATGGTTCCAGCGGAATTATGCAGGAAATAGGAAATATAATTGCGCCGATACCGAGACTGTATTTTGTGAAATTCACACGGAACTTAGCCATGATTTGGTTTGTGCGGTGTTAGTGATAATCATATTTGTTTGATTTGGTAACCTACATGCCAACTGAGAAATGACGATGTTGACTAATACAATATCCTTGATTTATGTAGCCTTTCAACATTGTTAAAGATCATTACATTCATTATTAATAACCTACATAACCATAGTTAGTCACAGTCGTCTTTAAAAAGGAAACTTTAATCCCCCTTTATCAACTTTTTGTCACGTAGGATATCTGTTGCGTTAATACCAAAATATCTATGAACACGTATTTGTATTTACCGGTCATGATTTTTTCTTATACTTAAATTGACCCAATATTAGTTCCACGACGCTTGCGGGAGAGAAATTTACAATTTAGTTCAAAGCTTAAATCCAATTAATCCAGGCATGCCAAGCATAGCAACAGAAATCGTAGTGATAAATTCAATCTCTCTCTTCCTCTCAATCTATTGTCGTATTGTTTACTTTACCCCTCTCGATCTTTGTCTCTATCTCTGTCTCTATCTTCTTTCTATCAGGCAGTCTCGATATACTTCCCTTTCTCTCTCATTATTATTATTTCTTTATTTTCCTTTCTCTTCCTCACTTTAGCTTTCGCCTTTTTCTGCATTGCAATAATCACAGTTCCGTTAGCATTCTTAACCTTCTCTTCATCGTGACCGTTCAGTATTTGACATATTCGGAGAACAATTATAAAAACCATTTTGATCTATATTATTCAATGAACACCCTGTTATGGCAGCCAAAATAACACTAAAAAGGAGTATCGTAGATTTAAAATTCACGATATGCAATTTACATCACCCCCTTCCCCCCCCAAAAAAAAAGAAATATTTATAAAATAAAACAAATCTTGATTTCTCATGCGTTGAACGTATATATCCATCACAAACATGGTTTCTATTTCGAATAAGGTCTAACATGTCGAAAGATTAGGAGAGGGGTTTTAAATCCCTTTAACGCCCAACCCGCATATATATTTATACTACCGGATATATCAATGATTGAAGGAACAGTTTACCTTTCAATTGCTATTTCCGCCTCTTTTCCCCACGTTTCCTGAGCAACCAATCAACGAGTTTAACCCCTTAACTGTAAGATATTTTGCTCATTATTGTCTCAATGCACAGTCGCATGTCTTAAGAGATTACATACCAAGGAGTTGTCGCATGGCAGACTTCTGTAATAATATTATCATAGAAGTCAACACGACTTAATTATGCTTATGCATGTATTCAACAATGTTCATACTAAATTCATACCACCAAAATCAATGTAATTCTGAAATGGTTTTATTGCATGCTAAAAAGCAACAATTGAATTTTTAGGGTTAAAGGGTCGAATGCCCTACGCTAGCCAGCTTCCTAATTTTCGAACTTCAACCATATAGAGTACACACCATAAGTAACCCTTACCCCCTTTAACTATTGCATAGTCACGGTTCTCCGTCTCTTCGAGGCTCATCCTCACTATCCAAGGTCACTCGCTAACTCAAACGCGGTCGCGTATAAAGCATAACCCAATGAAGAAATATATGGTGTACAAACGTGACATCAAAATGTCACAAATTTACAGCGTACCGAACAGTGTTATCGCTCTTCTTTGGCTCAGGAGAAGGACTATCCATACACATGAACATTGTCAAAGTTAACATAACGCCATCATCTTCGTTTTATTTAAGTTTTACTAGATAGGAGATCAATCTTCTGAACAAAAGTGAAACTTTGTGCTCCACCAATAAATCATAGATAAGCGCGGGCGTCGATTTCATTTTAATGGAAATCGGAAGGGGAATATCCATTTTGTATGATTTATGATATTGAAGCGAAAACGAGAAGTTTCAGAATATCCCAGTTCGGGTATGGGAGAATTCGGAGTACCATAATGTAAGCTATAATTCCTCTGAACAAAACTGAAACATTGCACACTAAAAATAAATCACAGTGACGGCCAGACGTCAATCTGGAGATGTGCAGGGGAATACCTCGTCCTGTATGATATATAATATTGAAGCAAGAGCAAGAAGTTTCGGAAAATCCCAGTTCATCGAATTATTTTCCCTATAAAGGGTGAACAAAGGTTATTTCCGAAAGAATGGCACTATTAAATGTCAGGAATCAGGTTCTCTGACAGTTTGAAAGCCATTCTTTAACACCTTTATCATCCGATCATGTTTAGAATTATTGGAATGCAAGTTTGAAATTACGCCTACCCTTCGGGTATAAGAGAATTTGGAGTACCATAATGTAACCTATCCCACGAGTCATACCCATAGGTATGGTTAAGTGGGTTGAGTGATAGGAAGAGTGGGAAATGTGCTTGGTTGAATTGTTTGCCTGATTTAACTGACTGCTCCGAGGAATAATGAGAAAAAATGCCTTACCAAAGGGCATTAGCGTATTGAAATGGTTTCGAAACCCGGAACCACCAGGTTACGAGACCGCTGTTTTATACCACTGAGCCATCGCACCTCACTAGTGGATATGTCCTCGGACTATTAAATAAGCAAAAAGTAAGGGGTTCGAATCCCTGTCACAGCACTGACGTCCTGTGGCAAGGCACTAATCTACATTTGCCACGTACTCTCCACCCAGGTGAAGTAAGTCCCCGGTAAGAAGTACATGTAGTTTCTTGAAATACAAGAGAGCCACAAATGGCAGCCATGTTATAAGAGGGTTAATAGCAGTGGAACCGACTGTTATAATAATTTTTCATAAATTGTTATTCTATGAAAAGGAAAACCTCTATCAATACAGTAATCATAATTATCAAGTTTCAGTATCACAATTGCCTTGTTTTATTTTCACATTGCCAAGGCTACGGTACTTGCGGATCTATTATTTAACTTCCGTTGCTATGTTCGATAACATAAAATAATAATCATGACCTAAACCATAATATCATACTCGATGAACTTTTACCCAATCTTAAAATGATATACAAGAGAACAACGAGGAAAATTAATATCAGTAGTCCAGCACAAAACCTGAAAAGCCATGAAAAAAAAATCATGGACGGTAGGCAACAAGATTAACTTAAAATCTAATATTTTTTTCAAACAACTTCCTGATTCTCAGGCTCTTTCAATATAAATGCACAAGGCCATTCCATAAAGTGGTTCGCTGTAATTATTATAGTTTCGACGGTAACAAAGGAGCATGCCAAATGAAAAGAATCGGGAGTTTCGATCAATCCACTTCGAGAAAGAAAGTTGATCCTTGACAACTTACGAGGTTACACTGTGACTTATCACAGAATTCGCTTTCTTCTGTAAACAGCCTCTCGGGAATTTTCTTTAAAAGACCCCGAAAGTTCATTACAGTTAAAACGTTTTCACAAAAGAAGGAATGCAAATGTTGTTAATTGAAATTGGTGAGATTTCGAACGGTCATGCCGACTTCATATTTTGTGATAATTTGTTTTTCGAAGGTCTAGTCATATCAGTTTGTGTCGGTTAATGCTGTGGTTTATTTCAGTTAAACAACTTTAACTCCAGTAGTCACTTTGAATGCCATATGAATTACAAGAAAAAAGTAAGAGAGTGAGGAAGGAGCAAGAAGAGAAAGAAAGAGAGAGAGGGAGAGGAAGAAAGAGAGAGAGAAAGAGAGAGAGAGAGAGAGAGAGAGAGAGAGAGAAAGAGAGAGAGAGAGAGAGAGTGTGTGTGTGTGTGTGTTGGAAAAGTGAGGAAGGGAGAAGGGGGAGATGTGCGAGGAGAGAGAGAGAGAGAGAGAGGGAGTTAGAGAGATACATGTAGAGAGAGAGAGAGAGAGATATAGAGAGAGAGGAGGTGGTGATGGTGGTGGTGGGGGGGGGGGGGGGGGGGGGTCGGGGGAGAGACTAGCTGTCAGACTTATTTTGAGAGTGAAATTGGAGAACCTATTTGTACTATAAAAGTGATATGACGTATGGGTGATAACATATCAATACACACAAATAGGTATGCATTTCTGATTGCTAATATCCTTCTACAAACACGGAAATGAAAAACAATCATTCGCTCCGGTGAAACCATAAAATTATACTCTGCATTGTACTTTGTGTTTATCAAATGTTATAATACATGTCTAACTATTTCCCCTAATACAACATGAGGTGATATCAATATAAGATCATGTGACTTTTCCTCTAAATATTCCTCGAAATCCTTCGAAACCCTGAGAAGGAATTTAGGGTACAGCCTTACAATTTCATCAAAACAAAACAATACAAAGAAATATTAAAAAGTAGAAGGAATTAGCTTTTTTGAGGGCTTCAAAAGGAGTTTCATTTCTTTCCATTACGCATTTTGTTTTAGATTGCTTTCATTACTCCATTTCTGTACATTTCATCATTATATTTGGTTTTATTATCGTTATATCCTATTTCAGCTAAGTCACTCTTATCTAATTATCATGTTATGATTTTTAAAGATACATGCACGAATCTTTGTGCGGAGAGATGAATCGGTAAATTCAAAATGTTGTAGGTCCACTGAAGTTATTCTATCAAGTTCAATAGGTCTCCTAAAGTTATTCGAACAGTTAGCAAGTAGACCAGGAAATAGTTGCCCTTATTTACTTTCAAAATAAAATCGACCGCTTATCCACCGGAATTCCTTGCGTAATTACGGAAATGGTGGATTAGAGTTGCAGCTACAACTAATATTTTTGTTCCTTTTGAGTTGCTAAAGCAACGATTTCTCTCTAACACAAAAGCAGATAAAGAGATTTAAGAGAGAAGAAAATGAAATACCGACTATTTGTGGTAGTTTGTATGGTTATATAGATAGGTACATAGGTTAAAGCCCCCCCCCCCCCCCCCCCCGTAGCTGATACTCTTTGGCAATACATATTACCTGCATTTACCCCGCCCCCCCCCCCCCTTGGTTTTTTATAGAGAGTAACCAAAATGATTTATTCATTGAAGAAATGAGCGAGTAACGGTGCGCCAGAGCAACATTTATTCTTAGCAGGTTGGAAGCACATATGGACGAAATACAATAATGTGACATTTGATACTCGAACGGAATGTGATCTTTATTCATTTCGGTTGACTAATAAATAAAAATAAGTAGAATATACAACGAAAATACATACTAGAGAATTTTTTTTGAAAGGTTTGTATGCGCCAAAGATCGGAGACGTTTTTTCTTTGGCCGGCGTTCTCTTACCCCCTCCCCCACCCCCGTGTGGTTATTATTTTATTTGTTAATCTGTGCATGTTTTCCATTCTAGAATTATAATCAAAAGACCCACAAAAACTGTGCAACTCCAATGCAACTACACAAACGGGATACAACTGCGTTCCTTTGACAATGAACCCGACTACAGCTGGCGCTATGCAAGATTAATCAACATTCAACATTGCGCAGTCTGCCATGGACGTAAATCGTCCGTAAAGCATAGGAACAAACGGACAAACAATACGATAAAAACAAATAAACCAATTATCAACTTGTAGTAATAACAATTGAAAAAATGACCTAGCAACAACTAACAAACTAAATAACTTTGTAACTAAGAAATCAAAGACCCCTTAAAGGTACTATGTCCCATTTGCAGCCAACATCAAATTCTGTAGAAGTTTGCATGAATTATAAACGTGTCATGTATGTCCTATCAGTGAAATGTAAACGTTAGCAGTGTCCTAATATTCAAATTATGCAAGGAAACCCGTTTACTTGCTAGACTTCACTGTCAGACACTATTGAGTGACTGACGGACTTTTTTTTTCCTTTGGTAATAACATACATAAAATGAGCTGTAAAGGGTACATGAGCATTTGTCTACATCCCCCATAACCCAATTCTTGTAATGGCCAAAATTAAACTGATTGAATCTTTGCGCAGCACAAAACGTACGACCATTCGGTATAAGGGTCTGAAAATCAGACTTTTGCTTTAGTAATTGCAATCACTAAAGTCGGTTCGACAAGTAATGGTCGTTATTTTCACACTTAAAGACATTCCAAGCCCTTTCGTTTTGAGGGAAGTTCTAAATTAGTAATATCTTTCCAATGACGTTGGAATTTAACCTTTTCATTTTGTAAAGCACTCAGAAAAAAGAGAAAAAAGAAAGAGAGAATGCGGGGGGAGGGGAATGAGAGACGGGTAGGAGAAAACATAGAGGGTGAGCGGAAGAGAGAGAGAGAGATTGAGGGAGAGAATGAGAGAAGAGGGGGGAGGGGGCACCGAATCGTCATCGGTAATGTTTTTTGTTGTAATGTTCTTTATTGTGTTCATTCAATACATCAAATCAATTCATACATGTACATCTGTGTTACATTATATCATTCAATACATAACATCGAATCATACATCATTTATCTATATAACATAATGCAGTAATCTCAATTATATTGAATGAATTAATATTGTTATAACCCCCCCCCCCCCGCCCCTCTATATTTTGTTCTGTAGTACTAGTATCTCTATTACATATTATAATTTATAACATATTGGAACAAAGTACAGACTACAATCAACTTAGTTATATAGAGTGAATAAAGTTTGTTATACCCCCTACCCCCGTTAAAAACAAAACCAACAACAACAAACACAAAACAAAAACAGAAAACAAAGCAAAAAAAAAAAAAAAAAAAAAAAAAAAAAAAAAAAAAAAAAAAACGAAACAAGAAGACGTGGGCAGTCTATGGCAGTCGAGACCGGTCAATCACACACAGCTGTGAACCGGGCAGGCCCCCCCTTTCCTCATCCCTTGCATTTTCTTGCATATTGTCCATGTTTACCTTGAGATGTTCCCATTTTTTATAGTGGAACGTCAACGTATTTCGTTCAGTAGCACTCTTTCTTTCTTCCTGTTTACTTTTGAATATTTTCTCTCTTATTTCTTCAATACTTGGAGGCTTCTTTTTTTCCCTACTAATAAATATCAAATATTTAATTAATAAAACCACGTGATTAATCATTTGCCTATCTTCGGTTATTTCGTCTAATCCAATGTGAACTTCCTTCCAGCTCATATCTTTAAGGATTGGAATATCCAAACTATCACTACATTGATCCCATAATTTTCTCACCATTTCGCATTCAAAAAATATGTGCCTATATGTTTCCTCTTCTTTTCCACAAAATGAGCATTTATCACTTAATATGAATTGAAACCTGTATAAATAACGATTGACATAAACAATTTTATAAAGCAACTTGAATTGAAATTCTCTTAGTTTATTATCTAAAGTACTAATTCTTGGTCGGACAAAAACCTTTTCAATTTCTTTAACCGACAGATTGTATGATGAATGTAAATTCTGAAAACTGACAGGGACGTCTTGCATTTTTTGTATGCATGCCCTGTACAGATTCTTCGAACAAACCGATTCAAATTGGAATGTTTTCTTTGTGAACATAAATTCTATTTTTAGGTCATGAAATGAAATTTGCCTCTTTGTTAAATCGATTTTCCATTCCTTAGGTATATTACCATAAATTTCTTTAAGCATTGATATTTCCTCTTCCTCTAGTCCCATACATCTGAAATAAGTGTCCGACTTTAATGTTCCTTTTCCATCTATAATATGGTACAATCTGTAAGTATTTTTTAAGAAAAGATTTTCATTGAAGTATGTTTTTCCACTATTGTGTATAAACCTATTATTTAAAAAGATTTCATTCCCTTTGTGAGTTGTATCTTTTTTAATAAAATCATTCATATCTAACCAAATATTTATTAAATCCCGATAGTATTTTGGTAATTGTATATCGATCTTGTTAGGTAAATAGTTACAGTAAAAAATAAAATTTCCTCCGAAAGGTCTCATTAAAAATTTGAAATACTTTTTCCATTTAACTCTCTGGTTTCCTGTTACAAGTCTTTTAATCCTAGTATTACCTCCTTATTCTGCAGAAAACCAACTGCAAAAATGTATCTGCCATTTTCATCGATAACTGTGTGTCGTATCTTAATATTTACTCCACTATCAATTAGTATCATAACCCCTTTACCATGATTAGTACCGTGGCTGTATATACATTCGCCTTCCCACATCGAATTCCAAGTATTAACTATATCTTGTGTGCTAAAGGTTTCCTGTAAAAAAATAATATTCCCACCTTTTTCTTTGCACCATTTGAAAATGCTTCTTCTTTTATTTTTCTCCCGAATACCTTTTACATTTAAGGATATCAAATTGCAGACGGAAATTTTAGTATTACTCATCATGTGCGTGTTGAGTAGATAATATAGGTGGATGAGAGATGGAAAGGTTGTTGCCCACATTCAAGCCATATAAAACTAACCAGATCAAAGGCTGCCACAAACTGTCCCCATTGAAAAAAAAAAAAAAATACATTAAACATTTACATAACATATAACACACACAATAAAACCTATGTAGAAAAGACATGTCTACAATAAAGTTGCACCTATTTCTCCGCCTCACCCCCCCCCCCCCAGCTTCTATCCTTTCTAATACCTTCTTTATACAATCATTCCAATACCGGCTACATGCATGCGCTTCATTAAACCTAAACATCTTTGTATGCAGTAACCACTTCTGTAAATGAATGTCAATGAGCATCTATGTGTTTGACCAGCACAATGAACTCTTTCCTTTTTCTCTATATGAAGAAACCAAAACAATCAATCCCGGGCATTCTTTAATTGTCTAAACATAATACATGCTCTTAATATAAAAGACATCAAGATTTCTATGGGTCAACAGACCTAACTATTCTATTGAATCCCGGGTATTCTTTCATCGTCTAAGACACACCCATAATATAAAAGATCTTTACAGACCAAAACAATCATTAGACCTTTGTATGAAGTAACCAAATCTATAAATTTACATGTATGTCACTATTCATGCTAGTACTTCGACCATCACAATGAAACCTTTCTTTTCTTTCTTTTATTTTCCTTCATTTAAATGGAAAAACCCTTGGCAATAAATCTTCAAACCTGACTACTCAAGATTCCCGGGCATTCTTTAATTGTCTATACATGCTCTTAATATAAAAGACCTCAAGATTCCTATGGGTCAAAATACCAACCAATACTAATCAATCCCAGGCATTCTTTAATCGTATAAACATAAAACTCTCTCTTAATACAGAAGACCTTCCTTAAACCAAAACAATCATTAGACATCTTGGATGACATAACCAATTCTATAAATGAATAACAGTGTGCATTATGGTATTAACCAAAACATCCATTAGAAACCAGCTTCTATCCTTTCTAATACCTTCTTTATACAATCATTCCAATACCGGCTACATGCATGCGCTTCATTAAACCTAAACATCTTTGTATGCAGTAACCACTTCTGTAAATGAATGTCAATGAGCATCTATGTGTTTGACCAGCACAATGAACACTTTCCTTTTTCTCTATATGAAGAAACCAAAACAATCATTAAAACATCTAGTATGGAGTAACCAATTCTATAAATGAATGTCAATGCATGCGTGCACTTCATTAAACCTAAACATCTAATACTGTTTTCACACTGGCAATATTTTGCTTAACCCCGTACTATAGGTGGGGTTAAGGGGGGGGGGGTCTTAGCCCCACCTATAGTACGGGGTTAAGCCTATTCCACTTTCTGTTCAGACTGGTTTTTACCAAAGTGGGCTAAAGTTGGCTAACCCCACCTATAGTACGGGGTTAACTAACCCTGCAAAATAGCAGGGCTAACTCCGCAATTGTGGTGCTAACTCCTGCTAACCCCGCAATTGCGGTGCTAAGCAAATGAATGAGAACAGAAACGAAAAATAGTCCGGTACTACGCAATGGAGCGTATCGCAGCTGGCCAGATGCGAAGTATGTCCAGTAATAACATTCACGATATCCGGGGTTAACGAAATGCAGTGAGAACAGCGGGAATTTTCTTATTCCGGAATAGGCGCTAGTACGGGACTAAAAATAGCGTGTGTGAAAAGCCAAACAAAATAGTCCGGGGTTAAGGATAGTACGGGGCTAAGCAAAGTACGGGGTTAAGCAAAACCAGTGTGAAAAGAGTATTAGACTAAACTATCCTATTCCATCCCGGGCATTCTTTAATCGTCTAAAGAATCATTAGACCTTGGCATTCTTTAATCGCGTCTAAAGAATCATAGACCTTGGTATGAAGTAACCACACCTATGAATGTATGTCACTATGCCTACTAGTACTTCGACCATCACAATGAACTCTTTTCCTATGAATCAAAAGACCAAACTGTACTATTCAATCCAGGGCATTCTTTTTTTCGTTTAAACATAAGACATGCTCTTAATATAAAAGAACTCAAGATTTCTATGGGTCAAAATACCAACCAATACTAATCAATCCCGGGCATTCTTTATTCGTCTAACCCTAAGACACGCCCTTAGTATAAAAGACCTTTATTCAACCGAAACAATCATTAGACACCTTGAATGAAGTAACCAAAAATACTGAATATCACTAGGCATGCTATAGTATTCAATTATTACAATGAACTCTTTTTTTTTTTCTTTCCACTTAAATGGAGGAACCCCTGGCATATTTCTTCCAACTACACGAGATTCCTAGAGTTAAAATACCAAAACTTTACTATTCAATCCCGGGCATTCTTTAATTGTCTAAACATAATACATGCTCTTAATATAAAAGACATCAAGATTTCTATGGGTCAAGAGACCCAACTATTCTATTGAATCCCGGGTATTCTTTCATCGTCTAAGACACACCCTTAATATAAAAGATCTTTACAGACCAAAACAATCATTAGACCTTTGTATGAAGTAACCAAATCTATAAATATACATGTATGTCACTATTCATGCTGGTACTTCGACCATCATAATGAAACCTTTCTTTTCTTTCTTTTATTTTCCTTCATTTAAATGGAAAAAACCCTTGGCAATAAATCTTCAAACCTGACTACTCAAGATTCCCGGGCATTCTTTAATTTGTCTATACATGCTCTTAATATAAAAGACCTCAAGATTCCTATGGGTCAAAATACCAACCAATACTAATCAATCCCAGGCATTCTTTAATCGTATAAACATAAAACTCTCACAGAAGACCTTCCCTAAACCAAAACAATCATTAGACATCTTGGATGACATAACCAATTCTATAAATGAATAACAGTGTGCATTATGATATTAACCAAAACATCCATTAGAAACCTTGTATGGCTTAACCTTTCCAGCAAAATGATAAATATAAAAGATTATGAAATTACTCAATGTTTCAAATGAGTCGGATACCCCGAAAAGAACTTTGGTCTTTTCTTACTTAACCATTACAAAGCATAACATTAACGCATCTCTTGCATTCATCAATGAACCATTTCTGCTCTACATACTAGTTAGCCCAGATATCTCATTAAAATCTTTCCTTTTCTTAAAGTTTCTCTTTTTCACAACCTTTTCTGCAAAATAATAAATATCAAAGTTCATGCTTGTATTCGAACCTAGGTATCCAAAAATATAATTATATTTGAAACATCTCATTAAAGTCTTTCTTTTTATGTTTCCTAACTACCAAATATCCGTTAGAAAACTTGTATGGCATGACCTTTTCTGCAAAATAATAAAAACCAAGGTTCAATACTTTTATTCGAACCTCATTTTTTTTGTCTTCTTTTCTTTTCATCAGAATGAATTAGCCCTTGGCAATATTATCTTCAAATTACTCACTGTTTCAAATGAGTCGGATACCACCGAAAAGAACTTTGGTCTTTTCTTACTTAACCATTACAAAGCATAACATTAACGCATCTCTTGCATTCATCAATGAACCATTTCTGCTCTACATACTAGTTAGCCCAAATATAATTATTTTGAACATCTCATTAAAATCTTTCCTTTTCTTAAGAGTTCTCTTCTTCACAACCTTTTCTGCAAAATAATGAATATCAAATTTCATGCTTGTATTCGAACCTAGGTATCCAAAAATATAATTATATTTGAAACATCTCATTGAAGTCTTTCTTTTTATGTTTCCTAACTACCAAATATCTATTAGAAAACTTGTATGGCATGACCTTTTCTGCAAAATAATAAAAACAAGGTTCATACTTTTATTCGAACCTCACTTTTTTTTTTCCTTCTTTTCTTTTCATCAAAATGAATTAGCCCTTGGCAATATTATCTTCAAATTACTCAATGTTTCAAATGAGTCGGATACCATCGAAAAGAATTTTTGGTCTTTTCTTACTTATCCATTACAAAGCATAACATTAACGCATCTCTTGCATTCATCAATGAACCATTTCTGCTCTATACTAGTTAGCCAAAATATAATTATTTTGAACATCTCATTAAAGTCTTTCCTTTTCTTAACAGTTCTCTTCTTCATAACCTTTTCTGCAAAATAATGAATATCAAAGTTCATGCTTGTGTTCGAACCTAGGTATCCAAAATGTGCTTGAAACATCGTTTGCCTGATGCAGACGATATCATTCGTTGGCAGTCCGTTGTCATGGTAATAACATGCCGGATGCGCAGTCTGGCATGGAATTTCCCGCCAGTCGATATTTCCCAAACTTCCACAACCCATTTCCACCGCACCGAAACACTGTTTATTTGACGAGTGTGTCCGTACAGCGGATTTTTTTGTTCTCGAACTTTTCGATGTCCATACCATTTGATATCTCGAGCCGGGTTTCTTGGCACGTCGTATACAATTATGAAATATTATATGAAATGTGGAATGTCATATAATGTATTGTGGGATACCGCATACCATGAACCGCGAAACCTGGTGAGCTCAGACCTGCAGAACGGGTCAGTTTAAAACATGATGGAATAGATATATTAAAGACCCCTCAATACTACTGGGCCAGAAGGGATTGGACCACCCAGCCTGGTCACTGACAGGTGGCTATCTCATCAACTCAGCTCTCAACTAACATAAGAAAAAGGGGATCTTGGGGGCTGACCAACAGGAACCGATTGGGGAAGTTTTCTATATAGAGGGAGCAAGTAGCTACAAGTAGGACAGTGGGGCTTTAAGGGTATACTTTTTCTAGGTTTGAAGGAAATCAATTGAGGTGGACACTTGGAATGCTTCGAAGGACAAAACTTATCACAAACAAAGATTACTGGGCATTTTTCTTCTTTATGTAACAGCGAGCCTATTGTCAACAATTTCTGTTCTCATTGTCGATGTTCTCATGTCATCAAAAAGGTTGTGCATTCTGTGTTAAAGCCTGTTGATAAGGTTCATGTGGTTTACAGTCCTAAGTCCTATGCGGGAGATATTTTTAATTTACGTCTGGGGCCCGCCCCCCCCCCCCCCGCCCCCCGCCCCCCCCCCCACCCAACTCCGGGAACGGAGGGACCGCATTCATGTTACAAAAATCTCCGATAGTGGGGTACTTTTCACGCAACAAAGTTCGGCTCGTAATACAAAAAAAAAATGGCCCGTATTGACTTTACACACCGAATTTAGGGGGTGCTTTCAAATTCAAAGGGAGCGAATATGCATACGCGTACCCTAACGGCCCGGTCACACCGCCAGAACTTTGCTGGAGCGTTCCTGGAGCGGTGAAAAAAATTCATCACCGCTCGTAACCGTTAACCACCGTTTAACAGAAGTTGGCCCCCGTTAAGGCAACGTCGTATACGCTCGGCCACCGCTGATGGTCCCTCCTACCGCTCCAAAAGTTTTGAGCTGCACAAAATATTGCGAGAGGTGAGGAGCGGGCAATTTTCCGCTCCGGCAAAGTTCACCACCGCTCCAACAACGCCCAGTCAAAGTTTGGCACCGCTAGACGCAAGTTCGTGGACGCTTTGGTCCGCTAGGCCAACGCAGAAATCTTGAACGCTGGACCACCGCTGCTTCGCAAGCTTTGCCCGGGCGGTGATTAAACGTTGCACAAACTTTGGTGGAGCGGTTGTAAGCGTTTTACGAGCGGACACGGGATTGCTGGAACGGTGTCGGGCGTTGAAGCAGCGATCCATTGCGGTGATGAACTTTGGTTTGGCGTTGGTATGGAGGTGTCGGAGCGGGACCAACGCTCGCTACCGCTCGCTACCATTAAACCAACGCTAAAGCAACGCCGGCTTCAGCGGTGCACCGCTAAGGCAACGCCCGTGTTTTCGATTTGTTTCCCATTTTGTGCGCGGTGACGAGCGTTGTCGAAATTCGGCCCCCTCTCCCTACCGTTCAAGGAACGCTCCAACAAAGTTCGGGCGGTGTGACCGGGCCTGTAATACCGAGTGGGGTGGGGGCGGGGTCTGGGGACCGACCTTTAACATCACCATCTGTAAGACGTGACTCAACTTCGAACCGAGATCCGCCTGAGTCAGTTTGTAGGCGAAGACAGAGAGCTGACCAAGTGAACGTGCCGCTAGACCAACTCACATTTCCCTAGTCGACATGAAGGCCTTACTCGATCAAGGCCAAGGGCATTGACATGGACACGTCTCATGCATTGTTACGAAACTCTGTGTCCGGTCGAAACGCACCCCTCTATCATTCAATAGTGGTACATGTACAGTGGCTTGGTCCAGTCATGTTAGTGAACTCTTGTACTCTCAATCAAAACAGAAAACAAAACAAAAAGGGGGGGGGGAGGGGTCATCATGAATTCAAAATAAAAAAAGGCCGATATTTAAGGGAAGGGTGTGGGAACGGTTCCATCATCCTCGTTTCACGTTTCACGTCGCCTTCCAGCTTTCAATTTATTTCTCTCTTTTCTCTATTTGTTCTCGCCCTTCGAATGGGGGGGGGGGGGGGGTGCCCCTCCCCCATGTCAACTGGAGCCTGGTCACTGGGCTTCCCGTTTCCCAAACACTGCACATGTGATCGCACACGTGAACGCACACCTCTTTTAGACACAATCATCAAGGCATGTTCTTGAAATATTCCACAGACATAGAAGAGAACCGGAAATATTTTAGACCGAATTGTCTTCCGTCGAATATCTTTTCCTGTCTGAACCGCAAACTCTTGACTTACTTAACCCCCTAATTACCACAGAAGGAAACACCACGCATAAAGACAATGTATCCAGCGGAGTATGGTAGCAGAAAGGTTAACTGTATTCACCCACTCTGTACTTACTACCACTTCGCTTAGCCCTTTTTGGAGTCGAGTACCTGGTGATAGAGCGCTCGTTTCCTCGTGGGGGTCATGGTAGCAGGTAAACGTCTGGTCGTTCATTACACCTGGTGTCGAGACAAGCAAAGGCTGTAGATGATGAATGACTAAACAGACACGTTTTTATTTACAGTGGAACATGCGATTCTCAATCTCCATGCGCCGACATTCAATTTGTGGCAGGGTCCATGGTTTAATTCTGGACGTCACTGTCTGCTTTCTCAGAAGTCAGTGGATGAAGGTGTTGGTCATCCAAGTGATGTCCCGATAGACTGATGTTTAATCTTCGCCTGTGTCACTGAGTATGCTGATGGGGAGGTTAGCGTTTTCATGACTGAACGTTGGCAACATCAGAAACGAACGCACGAATGAACGAAGGAAACGAACAAACACAAGGAACGAAGTACGAACTGGATGAACGGGAATGATACTTCTTGCTTTAAGACCTTTAGACAAATCATTCGGATGATGACCTGACAAACCAGTTTTGATAGGCCACAGTGGAACCATCAGAATTGACGTATCAGTAGGCCTGTGTTTGGTAGGTGTATCTGCAATTGTTAGGACACCATGGCTAGTCACAATCATCCCCCAGGATGCTGGATAGATGTTAGCTTTCACCACGTTTTCGTCATCCTCGTCATCACATCCCTCATCATATCATCGACTTTATCATCGCCTGCCAGTTTCAGCTCGTCATCAGATCCCACAATCCAGGTTGATGACGTCGACGGTGAATCCGTCGACCCGCAAGTGAAGTTGTCGAAAACCGACATCGATGTCCTACCGTCAACAGCGATGACGAAAACTGACATCGGGTGCGGATGCGATGCCCTGCAGCTGGTCATTGACGAGGTGAGAGCGACGAAGGACGTGTGTATCGACACCGCTTACGCCGTCGGCGTCCACGTCAAGACAGTTAGAAAGCTCCAGGTCGCTGTTGACGGGCTAGCGAGTCTGCGGGATACGAACCACGCTGACACATATGGTGAGAATGGATGCTTTATCAATAAGTTAAAGCAAAAAGTTTCTAATAATCTGGTTAAAGCGGTAAAGGATTAACTCTACAAATGCTGTCTGCAATACACTAAAATAGTAGGGGAAACGTAGATCTACAACAACAAAAGATGACTACGTTCAATGATAATGTTATTTATATGGCGCTCTTTCAATACACATCTTTCGATAGAAGTCATAAAGACAGAGAAAATCTCTGCATTCATTATGGTCTCCTAATGATCACATCTGTAGCAACTTCAACACGTTCAAGCTGTGAATATTGGTTAGGGTCATCGACCCGGCAGGACAAATCGTTTTTCCTGTTTAGACTACATGTACATGTTCCCGTTTCGGACTTCCTAACATGAATATTTTCATCGTTGAAAGAACATTAGAAGTGGTTGTGATATAAAAGTGTTTGTTCATGGAAACCAAATTGTATAGCTAAAACCAAACACCTGTAATCGGGGGGGGGGGGGGGGGGGGCGATATCCAGTGAAACACTCAACTTGATTTTTAACAATGAAGGCACTCAAAATTGTGTTTTACCTTCGTAGGTTTAGCCACAAGCTAGGAAATCTGCGAACTCTACTTTTTGTCTACCCTTCCCTCTCCTTCCCCCTTTACCTTCTTTCATTCTCTCCCATCTTTTGTTAGCCAACCGCTTTTCCATTTTGCATTGTTTACGTGCATTGTTTACATAATTATGTATACATATATATTGTATGATCATTATTTTTCCTTACAAAGAGGACGTCAGATCAATCTTTCTTATGACGACAACTTTTGTCTATATAATATTTTATGTGACTATGATAACAATATTTTTCTGATGGTTTGTATGAAAAATAAATGAACATCAATCAATCAATGATATCAATCAGTCTATCTATCAATCAATCAATCAATCAAGTCAACGATGCAGTCAATACGTTTCTTCTGTCTAAAATTATAGTCGTCTCTTCTCTCTAACAAGACTTTAAAAAGATGTTATATCTACAAAATATATCCCATAATCATGATTATCTTATCTTGAGGTCGTTAACCCTCTCATCGATTTTCTTGGAAATAAATCCACTTCCAGTATTGCCTACGTCACCTAGGACACATGCTATGTCGTCATCGGACGATGCGGCTTTGTCTGCAACGTCTTCCTCTTCCATCGAAGACATCATCATCGACATCGAAAAAGACAGAAAGAGAGATCGTGAAGAACTTGACAATGGCAGGCCAGACATCGAGACCCCTCCCTCCCTCCTGGAAGGGGTTCACCTCGTAATAATGGAACCGCCCGACGTGATTCCACGAGACTGCTTGGAAGTACAGCAACAAGTGGGTAACGTGAGCGGGGTCTATACCATTCTGCCAGATGGGTGTGGGCAGCCTTTTCAGGTTTTCTGCGATATGGCAACCAGCGGGGGTGGCTGGACGGTAAGATGATTTCCTCGATGTCTTTCTTTTGTTTTGAACTGTTAAAGGGGGCACAGTAATTATGAAGATTCACACAGTCATATAAAATGAGGCAGCAGATTTAGAAATAAGACACTTTACTTTCTAATACAATGAAATCCTCTGATGAAAGGATTCAATCTGGTTTTATTCCATATCATTTCATAATGTTATTTTCCCCTTATGACAAGATGACGTTCAAAACATTAACAATTTCTGAATGTTTTTGTTTGTTAAAAAGTGCCCTTCTTTTTTAACGTTATCATGTAGGGTCCTAAATGTTGCAAATTGTCATCAGATACGACTGATGTTAGACTTCAACAATTTTGTATCAAAGTTTGAAGATTGTTTAACATACCTTGTCTGTGATCCATTCCCAGTAGCTCGTATAATTGTATAGCACCATAACATTACATCCTGTACGTTGTATATTTCACTTCATAATATAATGACGTAACATTTTCTTTATAATTTGGACGCGTTTCGATAGTGATGTGATTGTGTGTGTAATTGGGTTTTTACAGACGTACATCAATCAGATATGATTATTTACGTCTCGGGGCCGACCTTTAACGTCACCATCCGAAAGACGTGACTCAGTTTCGAACCTGCGTCCTCGGCAGAATCAGTTTGTAAGGTGAGTTAGCTCGATTACAGGCGCACGCCACAACGAGGGATATCTTGTACTCAGAGAGGCAGTATGGGGGGATCTCAAAAGTCACAGCATAGCTTTACAAAATGAGAAACAATCACGATGATGGGAACACTCCACACTGATAAAGCTAAACTATTTTTTTTTCATTCAAAGAAAATATGTCAATCCCATATTTTTCCAAAATCATATTTAGGTCATTCAACGTCGATTGAACGGCGAGGTTAGTTTCGCCCGGCTCTGGGGCGCTTACCGTCGAGGGTTCGGCAACCTCCTGACCGAGTTCTGGATGGGCCTGGACAAGATGAGTCGACTGACGTCGCAGGACGACTACGAACTACGGATCGATCTCCAAGACTACAACGGAACGAAAGCGACGGCGGAGTACGAGAGTATGATGGTCAGTGATTACCGGAGTAATTATCGCCTGCTCGTCGGCTCGTTCAAGGCCAATGGTTCAGCAGGTAATACAATTTGGCCGAAATATAAAAACTGATAATTTAATTCTGATCAAGACGAAAATAATTTGTGCGATGTCGTTTTTGTTTTCATGTGTTACAAATCTCTAATGTGGGAGAAATTCCAGTCAGTGTTCCGCGAAGTTGAATGGTCATACAAATTTGAAATCTTTTCATATTTTATAGCTTCGGACTTGGAGTTCCAAATTCATAAATCACTGTAATTCCCAGTCAAGTCAAGTGTTATGACGTATCGTGTTATCTTGAAGTGTTTACTATAGAAAAGGGAAGACTTTTTAAAAGATTTTCCAATCAAATCCTTGTGAATACCATCACATTTCGCATTCGAAAATAATATTCAATGTATCATTCCATGATCGTGTAGCTTCAAAACTACATGTTATTTGTTTAATTTAACCACATCCCCGCTACTGACGCCACGAATCAGAGACACATTAGTGTTAAGAAAACGTAACGAATGCACACCGAATTCTTCAATCAAAGACAATACTTATGTGATTATCAAAATTAAGGTTAGTGCCTTCAAATACAAGACATTGATGAAGTACAACCAAGATTTTTTTTTTCTCACCAGGCGATTCTCTGAGCTACCACAACCACATGCCTTTTACGACCACTGACCGGGACAACGATCTCGCCAAGAAGAACTGTGCCCAACTCTACTCCCAGGGTGGCTGGTGGTACAACGGTTGTCTGTACAGTAACCTCAACGGTCTCTACCTCGGCCCCGAAAACGACGAGTTTGCCGCTGGCGTTACATGGTTCGAGTTTGGTGGCTTCCGTGGCTCGTTGAAATTGGCCGAGATGAAAGTTAGGCCGGTGCCGTAGAACGTAGCCTCTGCACGCGGAAAATGTGACGCTTTTGTAATGCCCGTTGAACTTGAAGCGTCAATTGTCTGACGTATGATTGCGTCAATTGCCTGACGCAGCACTGCGTCAATGACTGGCGCAATCTATGACGCGTCCTGTGAGGGAGACATCGTACAAGATGTGAATCCAACTGCTTTGATATACTGGTTTACGAGCGAATTTCCTTTCCAGGCTGGATTAGCGCAGGGAATAGCGCAACCGAAAT
Organism: Strongylocentrotus droebachiensis; assembly: GCA_035222895.1. Lineage (NCBI taxonomy): Eukaryota > Metazoa > Echinodermata > Echinoidea > Camarodonta > Strongylocentrotidae > Strongylocentrotus > Strongylocentrotus droebachiensis. The sequence continues at coordinate 85,414 of JAVYIG010006258.1, read as the reverse complement.
GACGCATGCTTACACGGCTGTAACGTTGTCCGCTCCCTATTCCCAAGGTTCAACTGAACACACGAATCTCCACATATCCATTCGTTTTCTTTGATTAATTTGATCATGACATGAGTTATTCTAATCCGAAAAGTGTTTTTATCTCAAGCAATTTTGGAATATTGGGGCTTTTAAAAGTAACGTCTGGACCGCGTGATGCAATGTACATGTAGCAAGATTAAGCACAGATTTGAAGACGTTAAAGTGAAACAAAGAGACGGAGAGAATACCGAATGATTTGTATTTGCAGTACGCCACGTCAAAGTGATGGTGTCTAGATGTCTGACGCAAATGATTCAGCATAACTTTTGGAGTGATCACCATGGCACTAACGGCGGGAAAGAAGAACATTTGTAACGTACGATGCGGTGATGATATGCGTCTATACAATGATGTGTCTAACAAGGCAAAGTACTGAAATGAGGACAAATAATAGAAAGCGTCACTGCTCGACTAAAAATAGGGAAGTTCATGCAGCTTGTATTGTTGAAGCTAGTGACTGGGATATCAAACCACCAGCGTGAAGATAATCAGATTATTTCTGATTATATATATTATAAGTTTGGTCGCCCATAGGTTTTTTTTCCTGAGGACGCCACCACGTTCAAGCTTTAATTTAAGATGGTGGTCACCTACATTTTTCAATTTTGAAATGATTTGTCAACTATGTGTATTTTCAAAGGTATGATTATTTAATAGATTTATATTATGATATGATGATATATTATGTATGCTAAATTTTATATATATGTAAATATGTACCTAGTTTGTATATTATTCTTTATTACGTTGAACAATGCAGAAAGAAAAGATCTTACTAAAGACTCGAGAGAAAAAATGAAAGGGAACTGAATACGTAATTCTAGATGGACTATACATCTTTTTCTATAAATTATTATCCGGACGTAGACATACACAATTTGTCTGAGTCTGCTTCATACGTCATGTCGTTAAACACAGATGTACATTGTACTATATGCTTTCGGGTGACTATTGCCATCATTACTATGCTATGGTAGCCAAAACGTTAATAGTGACCGTTTGTGGCTGTAAAGAATGATTAGCTATAGCTTGGTCGCTTTTGCTTAATATCGAAACTGAATACACAAACAAGATGTAATTTTCAAAGAAATAACATCGCACATATGTCTAGTAAAATCGTTGAGTGTCAATTTCAGTAAAGGAAAAATAAATACTTTCGAACTTTTCGACAAACAAATTCATCGATTGCCAATGTCACTTTTCAATAAACACATTGCTATTAAGACAAATTTTGATAGAGTGGTGTAGTGTGACGTCTTCAAAAATCAAAGAGCATCAAATATAATGTCCAAATGTCGAAAACCAATTGAATATATTAAGTATTGGCTGAGATATGACCATCTGAATAAATATATGTCCGATAGTGCTCTGGTTCATTATGAACCAGAGCACTATAATACTGAGTTCCCATAGGACATATATTTATTCAGATGGTTATATCTCAGCCAAAACATATTCAATTAGATTTCGACATTCGGACATTATTTTGATTCTCTTTCGGAAAATGAAGACAAAATTGAGAAATTCTAAAAATAGCTTTTTATGATGTCACAGCTTCGGTACTCTATACTCTTCCAGTTTTTACGGATGTTCTACGTTGTCGTCAAAGTATGTTTTTTTTTCTTCAACTTGGCGTTTAATAAAAAATAAAAAAGTAAACACAGAAATATATTTTTGCCCTTTACAACATCATGAATTTGTGTGCAATTGTAATTAATTCCATGTCCCCTTCTATGAAGTATTTTAAAATAATACTACTTTAAATAAATATTATTTACAGCACAAAATGTGATGTAATGCGCAGCTTTTATTTTTATTTTTTAAGGTAACTACATGTAAAAAATAGAAAAATGCCGGTTGAAATATCATTGTAAACTTCTGATTTGTTTTCTTTCAATATGGGTTTTCGTTTAAATCAATATGAAATAAACAGACCTGATTTCAGAGCAAAATTTGTATATATTCTGTTTTTTTTTTCAAGGACGAGTTTGCACTTTAGTCAGACATTAGTCTAGCTGTCATATATTTCATGATTCTAACAGATAACGCACCTCTTTGAAATATCTTTTGGAATGTGTGGGATGTAGCGAAATGATAGATATCATTGTGAAACGGAGACTCGGTTATGACACATATCCGGTCTTATCGGATATACAAGGAACTATTCGGAAGGTATTTAAACCAATCAAGGTTAACGGACTTCAACAAGTTCTTCATTCTGCTGATCAACGATTTTTAGTTGGCGTATCCTAGCCTTGCTTTCGAGAGATGGTGGGGGGGGGGGGGGGGGGTTATGCCAAATGATTTTGTATTTCAAAGAGGAAATCTAACCGTATGGGCCTTGTTTGTATGTGGGAGGAGGCCTGCAAAGGGGGGGGGGGGGTATTAAACAAATCGGTGTCAAATAAACTAGAATTGGGTATCTGTTTGAACGTCCACAGCTGAGTGATATTTTCTGCCTTTTCTCTTTCTTCGACTTATACCGATTAAAATATAATACATGTATTAGATGTTTCACGTTCGGACTCATATACATAAAGTACCATGCCTGCGCCAGTCCACATGATCAAGGAGCAGTGTTTGTTGCTTATTATTTGTTTAAACTATTCACATTTCATTGTATTGTCAAAAGCAATTTAATGTCGTCCAAATTTTTCTATTAGTCGTAATTAATTACACAAATATAATAAGTGGAGTGCAAATTGCTCATTGCTCAACCCAACCTCAAATAAGTGCCCCTCCGATACATTTGGTGTTTTATCCTTCATGCAGGCTTTAAGCTATGGTCACAACTCAGAGCGGCGACCGACAGATTTGTAGCCTACTCGGTCGCCGCTGGAATTAAGGCATCGCCCAATGATTTTTGGAGATTTCGAGTAGGCTGTAGAGCACCAGCGATGCCTGGGCGGTGCCCTGTCGATTTTCCGTCGGTCGCCGGTCGATTTGAGGTCAAAACTGGGCAAATTCGGGGAGCTTCTCGTGGCGGCGTCCCGGCAGTGACCGACAGATGACCCACCGATTCCCGAGCGGTCTCCCACCGGCTAATTTTTTAAAGAAATTGCCCGGCGGCCGGCCGGTGATCGGCGGGGCATCAAAATACGCTCGCTGCCAAGGCGGCGTCTATTTTTCCGTAAGGTAGCCATCCTGTCGCTGTATTTGTTGGCTCAATAGGACCTATACGTCATGCGCTAGTTACGAAAACGGAGACTCACGAGAAAAACAAACATTTCTGGATGGCAACTCGTAAAAATATCAATGTTTAATAATGAAGTTGTCTAATCAATACAAAATAAAAACAAAATATAATCTGATATCTGTAATACAGTATATATCATGCTTAAAGATGAAGTAGGGTTCTGGTCATGCGATTGTATTGTGAAAGAAACGGTGTGGAATCGATCAGAACAGGTTGATCATCTAGCATATAAGTATTGGTGTGTACTGCAAGGTTCTGGAATCATCAACATGATAAGAAACTTGGCCCAGTCTTGGTTAAGTTACAAGCACGGTACACAGAAAGATGTATATGGGGCTACACGAACACGTGGTGTAAAAATCCATCCCGATTTTTATGCCGTTACATGACATATTTAGCATATTAGAGGATTTGAAGAGCCATGCTGTTTAGGGAAAATGTTTAATCTGATGTTCTTGCAGAATACAATGATAACGCTCACAAATTATTGTTCACCTCTTCCCAGAACTCGACTTTCACTTTAATGATAACTGTTTTGATTGCTGTACACGAAGACCAACACTGAACGAAATGTTATAGTTGATACAGTATAATAACACTAATATCAGTGTTTAACCAACATATTAAGTAACTTTTTTTCTATTCTTTATTTTCCCTTTTCTTCCCTGTTTTATCTTCTTTCTTTTTCCTTATGTCCTCTTTTCTCTCTTTTTCCGTGCAAAACTTGAATAACCATGCTGAAAAAATAGTACATTACACAAAAAAATCCAGTCTAAAATGTATTGTAAATTATTTTAAATAGCTGTTAAGATTGTATTTACAACAAAAAGATGCACTACCTATCCTTGGAACTTAAATACATTTAAATCAATGGAAATATAATCTAAAAAGTGATTAAGACAACACATCTATTGGAGCTGTGTCTTTCCAAATGTTGAGGAAAATAAAAATGTGTGATTTCATCAAGATTCCTGGATGGCATTTTCATAACAAATGCCAATTTTAAAGAGGTTTTCTAATGAATACAAAATGAATACAAATACAATCTGACAACTTTAATACAGTATATAAAATACTTAGTGATAATTGTGTTGACTGCTGTACTCGAAGATCAACATTGAAAAAAGGAAAGTACATGTAGTATTTGCGGTCGATACACTATAATAACACAAATATAATTTGTTATCTTTTGTAAGGTTTTATTTATCTTTTTCTTCCCATCTCCTTTTCTCTTTTCCTCTTTCTTTCCTTTTACATCTTTTCTTCTTTCTTCTCCTTTCTTTTCCCGTGCGATAAAAACTTTAAAATTCATGTTGTAAAAATAGTATGTCATACTGGATGATCCAAGCTGAATGAAAGCACCTACAATATGACCATGCGTAATTTAGTTTAATAGCAGGTGAATAATTAAATTATACAAGGGACTTAACATGTAGATCGAGTACATTATGGGCTAATGAGTAGTAAAGTCCTCTTTCATTACGTGGATAAATCCAGATACTATACATGTGAGGCTGGAATAGATGACGATAGACAAAAGCACTCCTACAATGCACGAAGGTCTAACCGTATATTAAACGGGATTAACCTCGTACTAACTTTAACGTGTAAACCAAAGAATCAATTTTTTGAACTTTTATACCTGTAAAACAGGCTCAACTATTACGATTTTATGTGGGCTATACATTATTTGAATCATATACCATAAGTATTAGTACAGGGGCGGCGATCCCGGGGGGACGGGGGACACGTCCCCCTTAATTTGTTTAGGGGGGATCGTCCCCTCGGAAAATTTGAAAAATGCAAAACAAAAGTATAGCAAATACTGACTAAATACTGCAACACACGTTTAGGCTCTGGAGGGCCCAAGAGTGCAGCGTTTAGACTTATAAAAACGCAGAAATCTTCTACGCTCCCTCGCATAACATCCTTCAAAATGTACAAGTAAATATTTATCCTAAAAAGGTGAATCACTTTCCAATCCTCTGTATTAAAGAGAGTAAAGTCCCTACTGCAAGTCAACGATTGAAGAAATTGGCTAGCTGCAATTTGGGCATTAGGGATCAGCTCAGCAATGCATTGAATGACATCATGACTACAAGCGAATGATATTTTTCCTTGACCAGGTGTTCCAGTGTCTTGACCCCTGACCGAAGGGCTTCAAGCTCTTTGTCTTTTCGCTGGAGCTCAGCTTGTAGGTGATGCAACTTGCCTATAAGGAAATAAGATACGGAGAATAAAGAAATACGTCATTAAATCAAAATAAATAAATATATATCTCTTTAATTAAAGGTACTATGCCCCATTTGCAGGCCAAACAATTGAAAACGTTAAATTCCAACGGCATTTGTAAGATAATACTAATTTAGAACTTCCCTAAATAAAATGGGGCTTGAAAATGGCTTTAAGTGGTAAAATAACGATTATTAACTGTGATACCAATACAGTAAGTAATAGTCTGGTTTTCAGACCATTGTACCGAATGGTAATACGTTTTGTGCTGCGCAAAGATCCAATCAGTTTAATTTTGGCCATTACAAGAAGTAGGTTATTGATGTAGACAAATGCTCATGTACCCTTTTCAGCTCATTTTATGTATTTTATTAAAAGTCAGTCAGTCACTCAATAGTGTCTGACCATTGAAGTCTAGCAAGTAAACGGGGTTTCTTTGCATACTTTGAATATTAGGACACTGCTAACGTTTAAATTTCACAGATAGGACATACATGACATATTCATAATTCCTGCAAAATTCTACATAATTTGATGTTGGCTGCAAATGGGACATAGTATCTTTCAAAGTCACAAATTCAGTCGCTCGATTCCTTGTCTATCCTAATTTTATTTGAACGCCATTTTATTACAATTTGAATATACCATTTTTAAGTATAATTTTTGCTCCACAGAGATTTTCTTAATTTTCAAAGCAGTATCACAATTATAACTACAGTAGAACAAATTTAGAAAAATAACATATCTACACTATCAAATACCCATGTTGATTTGTCACATAAATATCATCGATATATGTACCGCCTAATATAACCGACATGACGGATTTATGCTTTTTAGCCTTCAGCACTGTTTTTCAGATCGATGGTAGTGCAATCCGATTCAATAGTTTTCCACAAAAACTTCAGGAGACCGATTTGGGTAATGCTTTCTGATCATAGTCCTCGTCATTGTTCTACTACCCAAAAAGAATATAAATATCGATTAATACCCTTATCTGTGGCATTGTGTTTTGATTCTGTGCTCTTCCTTTTCTTAAATCATTGGAATCCTTACCTGAAGATTTCTGGTGACTTCCTGAAGCCGTTACCTACTTCTTCGAGGACTTTGTAGACCTCTGTTTCTTTGAACCTGGTTTAGTAGTGCTTTCCTGCAAGAGAGAAGACACGGAGTTGACCTCAGTTTCAGTGTCTTTGGTTTTCACCGTCAGGGTACGCAGGGGGCGATTGGCTGTGCTTTGCTGTTTGGCGATGTCTTTCCTGTAAGCGTTTTAGATATTGCAAAACAAATTAAAACAGTACGTTCATATATACGGTTGAAGAAAAAAAAACAAGAAGCTAAATGATCTGCCTTAAATACCAGTACATATTACCACAAAATTGTAATTTCGGTACAGCCTTGTTAAAATGTTTTTATTATGAAAGTTTTCGGAGATGCTGATTTAATTTTACTAAATAAATACTAAAAGTAACTTTGAGCTGAAATTTGGAAAAGTGTAGGAACTATTTAGCCTACTGGAAGTTCACTCTTAAAATGACGTCACAATAACAATGATTCAATCTTCTAAATCGCTATCAAAACCGTCTCTTATGGTGGATAAATAAACGCAATAATCAACAGCGATTTTAATCGTCAACCATTATCTAATTTGTCTTAAATAGTTATTTGAGTTTGGGTTATAATCAAACTTTTACCCTCTCTGACTTTGAATTTCAAGTAAAGGTTTCAGGACTGGTTCCCGTCTCTGCTGAAACATAGTCTTTATTGTCACCCCTTCACAGACGTATGCATTCAGGTCACCACCATGAGAGACCAGGTAGGCAAGGAGAGCATCTGAGTTCGTCTTAATCCCAATGTGTCCCCATTTCCTCTTCATCTGTTAACGAAAAGGGGGTTGGGAGAACCATGAGGAGTTATCAGTTATTATTGGGGATCATAGTATTGAAGAGGATATGCCTATAACTCATATTCAAAAAATTAATAGAATTAACTAAGGTTCACCATTTCAAATGATTACATTTGATAAATCAAGCAAGTTACTGACCAAATTTCAGAGATACAATTCAAGAAATACATTCAAGAAAACATAAATGGTCGTTACTGAAAAATGAATAAAGGGATATTTCCCGTAAATGAAAAGCCAAAGAAAAGCTGTTGACAGCCAGAGATAAATTTCAATTGACATGTTAAAAGATGGTACAAGATATAATTGCAAGAACAATAAACAAAAGAAAGGGGTACGTTACTTCTTAAAAATACGCAATCTACATGAAGGAAAGGGTTCATTGGTAAATGATATAGTTTGTTCAAAATTTAGATCAACGGATTATATATATTTTTATAAATAGGATTAAAATTGCACCCAAAGAAAAAAAGGTTTTTCTTTATTACATACCGAATTTCAACGCCTTTGCCTGAACGTTAATCTTGAGTCAAATCCCAAAGAGGTAACACTTTAAAGCCTTTTAAATTTATCTGTGATACATATAATACCTGCCAATTTGCAAAATCGTTATTAAAGTCTTATAGATATGAATGTGGATTTTTATAGGGAAGTGTAATATACTGTAAGTTTGTTTCATATTTAGGTTATATAGACGCAGTATGTTTCATACCTCGATATATATTGACTTTGTTTTATACCTCAGAAATATAATAATAATAATATTGGGTTCTTCTTTAGCGCTCATATCTCTCAGACTTGACACTCCTCGATATCATACTTTCACTGTGTTTTATATCTCAGAACTGTTTTCTCAGTTTCTTTCATACCTCAGTAATGTATTATCAATAGGTTCATACCTCAGTTATATATTCTCAGTTTGTTTTATACATCGGTAATATCCACCCACTTTGCTTCTTACCTCGGTAATGTACTCTCAGTTTGCTTCTTACCTCGGTAATATACTCTCAGTTTGCTTCTTACCTCGGTAATATATTCTCAGTTTGTTTCATACCTCGGTAATATACTCTCAGTTTGTTTCATACCTCGGTAATATACTCTCAGTTTGCTTCTTACCTCGGTAATATACTCTCAGTTTCTTTCATACCTCGGTAATATACTCTCAGTTTCTTTCATACCTCGGTAATATACTCTCAGTTTATTTCATACCTCGGTAATATACGCTCAGTTTGTTTCATACCTCGGTATTAAATATACTCTCAGTCAGGCGCGCCGGAAGCAGTTTGGGATTGGGGGGGCAAACATCCCAGGGGGCTCATATTCCAGGGGCAGTGACGTAATGAGTAAAAAAGATCGGAGGGGGGGGGGGGGGCAGACGACAAATCTGCATCACCACCAGTCTTACACGTTATATGCAGGTCCCGCGGAACGTTTTTCAAAGTGGAGTATTATCGATCAGGTAGAGCGTAAATTGGCGTGGGGTCAAGGGCATGAGCCTCGGCAGGAGGGTCAAGGGGCTGAGCCCCCGGAAGCTCAGGGGTTTTAGGTATTTAATTACGGTTAAATGAGCATCCATGGGCCCTCTGCAGTGTAAGGCAATTGACGTGTTCCGAGGGGGGGGGGAGCCCCCAGAAGCTCAGAGGTTTTAATATTTAACTACGGTCAGATGAGCATCCAGGGGCCGTCTTAGGGCCCTTGGTGTGGTCCAGGGGGCAAAGCCCCCGTAAGCTCCGGGGTTTTAAGCATTTAATTACGGTCAGATGAGCATTTTGTATACCTTATTTGTGACATTGGCAGGTCACTTATTTTTTTCTCCGTCTTTCTTTCTTTTTCTCTTTAACACACTTTTTCAAAAAGGAGGGGGGGGGGGGGGGGGGGGGGGGGCTCGAGCCCAGCCACTTCGCAGACCATGACATAAAGGCTTCTAAATAAGCGTATTTCGCCTGACTGTAATTTGGGAATTTCTTATTTTCCAACAAACGCATAAAAAGGTATGACTTACAAAAAAAATGGAGAAAAAATGCCGGAAAATCATGTCACAACATCAACATTTGTAAATCACTTGTTTCGAATAAGAAATACATCATTCCCCCCCCCCCCATCAGTACGCCAGCGTTCAGGGGCTCATGTCTTCTCACCCCTATAACAAAAAAACGGACACGCTTTCCCATTCTCGCACAATATGTCCACGATATGCGCGTATCGCTTTTATAGAGACCTCCATTGATAAATACCGTATAGGTGGCATGCGCAATGTTTATGAAATTTAATTCCTGTGAACTTTCCTTTTTCTTTGAATGGAATTGTATATGTGATTTAATTCAGGTTTTTATTATTGTTACGTTCTTTTGGATTAAAAATACAAACCATGTTTACTCCTTTACTGTTTTTTTTTTTTGGAGGGGGGGGGGGCGTTTTTGGAGGGCAAAAATGCGTTTTGCCCCCCCACTTTTTTGACTGGGGGGGCAACTGCCCCCCCCCTGCCCCCCCCCCCCCCACTTCCGGCGCCTATGCTCTCAGTTTGCTTCTTACCTCGGTAATATACTCTCAGTTTGCTTCTTACCTCGGTAATATACTCTCAGTTTGTTTCATACCTCGGTAATATACTCTCAGTTTGTTTCATACCTCGGTTTTATACTCTCAGTTTACTTCATACCTCGGTAATATACTCTCAGTTTGTTTCATACCTCGGTAATATACTCTCAGTTTGTTTCATACGTCGGTAATATACTCTCAGTTTGTTTTACACCTCGGTAATATATTCTCACTTCGTGTCATACCTCGGCCATATACGGCTCTTCGACCATCTTTTTGCGATTTGCATGGGCACAGAAGGCAATCTGCAAGGGATTCATTCCAGCATTGTCTGGAAGGTTGACGTCTGCACCATAATTCACCAAGACATCGACTAAATGGAAATGCTCATGGGAGATGACTACAGCAAGAGGACGGATTCCAACGTTTTCTACTGCATTCACGTTACAGTGGCCCTGTAGGTATAAATTCAAAACATATCAAGTTTATATTTTGGATAAATGGCCCAATTGTGCAAATTTCTCATTGCAGGAGTTTTGATAATGTTTGATTTTGATCTAATTGAAGCCAACCGCACACTCCATGATCCGACTACGATCTGATTTTAGAACAATTGGCAAAAACAGTCAAAATGATAATCCAAACAAGTGAATTTGTTATTATCGACATATTGACTAGTCATGTACACAATACAATAGATACATACATTATGTTGTGGGAGGAGGGGGTAGCAGTAAAAGCTTAAAGAGAAGGTTGAGTTCTGGGAAGAGGTGACAAATAATTTGTGAATATTACTCATTCTTATTATGCAAGTATGGAAGAACATCAGTTAAGATATGTTCCCTGAAAAGCATGGCTCTTCAAATGCCGTCATATTCTAAATATGCATGTAACATCGTAAAAATCGGGGGGGGGGGCGGCTTTTTACGCCACGTGTTCGTGTAGTCCCATATACATCTTTCTGTGCAAGTGTTTATAATTTTACCAAGACTTGGCAAAATTTCTTATCATTTTGATGATTCCAGAACCTTGCAATACACATAAATTCTTATATGCTAGATGATCAACCTTTTCTGGTCGGTTCCACACCGTTTCTTTCACAATGCAATCGCATGACCAGAAATCAACTTCATCTTTAATTATAGGAGATAATTCCCAATCGGTTCTGAATCGCAAAATGACGTCGGACTAATCGTTAGACTGTTTATGATTTTAAGCCTATTTAGCCTTTACCAATCTTTCCATTTAGAGTATTCATATGATTATTCAGAACTTCGATGAGGTAGATAATGTTTGTTTCAATTTTTATACCTAATGTAATTGAGGTCTTATCACAGGAGAGTCTCTAGGGGTATGCTTTAACCATCTGGCTTTTTACCTTTTTTAACAATAGTTGTGCAGCATCACGAAAGCCTTTGGAAGCAGCTAAGAAGATAGGAGTACAGCCATCTTTATCCGTTGCTTCTAACAGTCTAGGTATCTTGTCCAGGAGTTTAGTCATAGCACTGTCACCAAGGCATGGATAATAATCGAAAAATGGAAAATTAAATGATATATCAATACTGGAAAAGGAATGGGGAAAGGGGAGTTCCTCCCCCTGAGTTAATACAGGGTATAGGGCAAAAAAAAAGCTTTTTACTCTAAATCATTTAGATTTTTTTCCCGTAAGACACATTGAAGAAAAAAAAAATCTTTTTCTATTTGTTTCTTTTTCCCTTTGCTTTAACAAGAGACAATTTTATTGACACTTACATTTATATTATTGCTAAAACAGTGCTGAAAAGTCCCGCTTGATTTCAAACACACGCACGCACACACGCACGCACACACACGCACACACGCAGACACACACACACACCTATATACATATATACATGCTACAGAGTCGTATTGGTACTGTTCCTGTAATAAAGCTAGATCTCTGAACAGGAATGGTTGATCCCTCTAAAACAGTTCTTGTTTGCGTAGGTAAAATGTTTAGACATATGGAAAAGTGGTGTCTTTTGGCGAGTCTCGAACGTATGCTCGCGCGCATGTAATATAACCAATGGGCACAGGCTTAAAAAACCGTTCTTGTGTCAAAGATATTGGTGTAACTTTGCAATGCTGCAAAATACAAGGCTTGCGCGAACGGTATTCTATTGTCTATATTTTTTTTCTCCATAATATGAGAAGATAATTTTAAGTATTTGCGTCGGAATAGGCCTCGAAAGAAAGATTTTCAAGTGAATTTTTACACCAACCCTTCCATAGCTATGCACGTACTTGCACAATTCGAAGCAGGAAACATAATCGATAACCCCGTGTTTGAGACTCTGTATCCTAGCAACGGATTACCCTACGCATACAGCGTTTTCACTTTCCAGAGCGGAATATATCCCCCTCTGTCATTTATCAAAATCAAGCTGATTGGTCTAAAAAAATCGTCGGAAACCTTGAAAGAGTAAGAAGATTAATCTTTTCCACCCAATCATATTTGGCGACACTCCGAGCTCATTAGCATAGAGAGTTATGACGTCATATCACGCCATGACTCGCCTTTGCGTGGCTGTGTGTGTAGGGTCATATATTATTCATGAGACGTACCTGTGCGCTAAAAAAATCACTAACAAATGGTAAAGCCCCTGGCTCTGACAATCTCAACGCAGAACTTTTTAAGGCGGACCCAGAATTAGCAACAAAAATCCTTCTGCCACTCTTCACAGCTATATGGGAAAGGAAGGCAGTTTCTGGCGATTGGTCAGAGGGAGTTATCGTAAAATTACCAAAGAAGGGATCCCTAAAAAAAAAACTGCAATAACTGGCGTGGCATCACTTTATTGTCAATACCAAGCAAAATATTGGCAAAGAATTGGCAATTATTACACGTATCATAGATGCTGTTGACAAAAATCTCATAAGGGAACAGGCAGGTTTTCGGAAGGGAAAAGGGTGCACTGACCAGATATTTGCACTTCGTAACATCATAGAGCAATGCACAGAATGACAGAGGAAACTTTATATTAATTTTGTTGACTTTGAAAAAGCATTCGATAGCATCCACCGTGACAGCCTTTGAAAAATACTACGCAAATATGGGATACCAGAGCAGCTAGTTCTTGTAATTAAGAGCTTTTACACCAATTTCACATGCAGAGTTGGAAACAGTAACCATAAGTTCCAAGTGAAGACTGGAGATTAGGCAAGGGTGTGTCATGTCGGCATTGCTCTTCAATATCGCCATAGACTGGGTGATGAGACAGGCAACAAGACCGAAACAGAGACATAAGATGGACCCTCTTTTCTACACTTGAGGACCTCGACTTTGCAGATGATCTCGCTCTACTTTCACACACCCACCAGCAAATGCAGGAAAAAAACATCCAGACTCAGTGATTTTGCCCAGCACATTGGCTTGAAGATCAGCCAAAAGAAAACAGAGGTGATGACCCTGAACATCTCGGACCCTTTACCAATTTAAGCAAACGGGGAAGACCTACCTATAACTGAGGAGTTTACATACCTGGGCAGCACTGTCAGGCACGATGGAGGCGCAGGCAAAGACATTTATGCCTCAGTCACACCTTTGCGTATGATGCTGCGTATTGCTGCGCTGTATACGGGGTATGTCAATACGCAGCCGTTCCCAGCAATACGCGGCAAATTTGAAGGTAGCAGTCACACTATTGCGTATCTAGCTCGTAGGTAGCTCGTATGCCGCTCGTACTAAGACTGCCTACGGTTGCCTATGACCACGCTATAGCTCGTTGTTGCTCATAGCAGTACGATTCAATACGCAGTTTGCTCGCCACGTTGCGTATGTAACTGGTTCTTTGCTCGTTTGCTGCTCGCTAGCCGCTCGCACCAGTACGTCTCGTTGCGTCTCACTGCGTGTTCGCTCGATTTAGCTCGTCTGTTGTTCGTATTGCAGCGTGCCAGCTCGCTCTACAGCGTACCAGCTCGCTTGGGCTGCGACGTCGTATAAATAAAAGTCATTTGCGGGCTTCTGACGAGTCTACATCTGCAAGAAAAATCAATCTAATGGAAAAAATGGCCAAGCAGCAGAGCTCTGCCTTGCAAAAGCTTAAGCTTTTGGTTCAGCTGGAAGAAGCAGAGGCGAAAGATGTTTATTTATTAACGTTATGAAGCGCAGCGACGGTGGTTGGTGCTAGGCAACTAATCGCAGTGAGAGAGAAAGCTAAAGCGAACGGCGTACGAGCTAGACTCGCAGCGTAGCGAGCGGCAATTGCAACGGTTCTTGCTGCTGCGAGTGGTAGGCGAGCAATAGCGCAACAATACGCGCAATCATGCGAACGACAACGAGCTCTGGCGAAGTAAATCGTGCAGGGAACGCAGCTATAGACAGTGACACGCGCTCCAAAAAAAAGAGGTGCGTATGGTTGCGTATACTTGCGCTAAGCCACTCGCTGTTGCTCGCATTCACTGGCATATTGCTCCGATTGTCTCATTTTCGCTCGCGTGAACATTGCCAGCACAAACCACTGACCTCTACCTCCTGAACGGATCATCGCCCATTCCATTCACTATACGTTACGTACTATAAAGGCTGTATTGTCTGACCGTTCATGAATATTCATGTTTTTGCTAAACTCGACAAAATGTTTGCTTTTACTAAATGGACAAATTACGGTGGGGGGTTGGATGAAATGGACATAATGAAATAGGCAGAAGTGATCTATGATAATTCATGCGTTTTATGTTTCGTGTGCTCGACCTATAATCTTCAAATCGCTTGGTAAACTGAGTCCAAAGTTAGACTTGTTTCACATGCGTATTATAGGCAATGACGAGCTTGCAACCTATTTTGAAAAATTACGGTGGGTGAACTTTCAAAAGTCAATGAGACATAAGGGCTCAAATGAAAGAGCTAGTGATAACGTACGTCGGGGTGGATGTGCTTTTCGTTTAAACAAAAAATGAATTTTTAACGATTTTTTTAAAAACGTCCATAGGCTAACATGTTAGGCTGCTGACGCTGACCATGCTCTGACGATAGGGGGCGTCGTGAAATGAGACGAAACGGAGCCATATGTTGCCACTCGTATCCGCTCGTAGGTGATTTGACCTTGCGTTTGCTTGCGATAGTTTAGCAAATTTTAAAACTAGCGAGTGGCAAACGCAGGCCTTTGCGCTAGTCTGCGTATTGAGTACGCAGTGAGCACGTTTTGTTGCGCTTTATTGGGTATGAGTGCCTATGTCTGCGTTCGGGCAATACGCAGCAATATGCAAGCTCAATACGCAAAGGTGTGACTGAGGCATAAGAACCGTCTGAATAAAGCCAGAAATGCACTCAGAATGCTCAATAATTATGGAGATCACAGCAGTAAAGCACCAAGACCAAGCTAAAATTGTACCAGAGCTGTGTCCTTTCCACTCTCCTGTACGGCTCTGAATGTTGGAGAATGACGAAAAACGACCTCAATAAGCTATCGGTCTTCCACACAAAGGCCCGAATTCACAAAGCAAGGTTTGAGCTCAGACCGGGTTTGAGCTCAAACCTCCTTTTGTTTCGCCAAACCTCCTTTTGTTATTTACAAACCTGGTTTGTAAATAACAAAAGGAGGTTTGGCGAAACAAAAGGAGGTTTGACCTCAAACCTTGGTCTGAGCTCAAACCTTGCTTTGTGAATTCGGGCCAAAGAGTCTGAGAAGAATATGCCGCATTTTCTGGCCAAACACCTTTTCAAATGAAGCACTGTATGCCCAATGCCATCAAGACAGCATGGAGAACATCATCAAGAGAAGAAGGTGGAAATGGATCGGGCATGTAATGAGAAAGAACATAGATGACATCACACAAACAGCCCTCCATTGGACACCAGAAGGCAAAAGAAAGAGGGGACGTCCTAAAAACACTTGGCGAAGATCTGTGGAAGGGGAAATTAAAGACATGAACCATACATGGGATACCATCCAAAGACTGGCCCAGGATCGGAAGGAGTGGAAGACTTTTGTTGCTGCCCTATGTGCCAGGAGGCATAATGGGCAGTAAGTAAGTACCTGTGCGCGCTGAGCAAAGAAAGACACGCACAGATCCACTTTAGTGGATTTTCGGCCTGAAATTTTTCCATATGTAAATACATGACTGTACATGTTTTCTGAAACATGTCCTTAATATTTAATAGAGCTAGCTTTAAAAAAAAAAATTCTCCGAACCAAGTTCAGCTCATATGAATAGGTTTTTACCCCAGGATAAATTCTTAGCAGCTCATTAGGTGGTCTGTCGTTTTCGACAGATCACCTATTGTTTTCGTCAGAATTTTCTTTCTTTATTTATTTATCAGGTGGGCTGTATCTAATACAGACCACCTTATATTTTTGTTAAAATCGCCTTTATTATGTCTTTATTTATTTATCAGGTGGGCTGTATCTAATACAGACCACCTCATATTTTTGTTAAAATTGCCTTTATTTATCAGGTGGGCTGTATATCGTACAGACCACCTTATAATTTCGTTAGAATTGCCTTTATTATTTATTAAATATTTTTCTTATTTCTAACCACTTTTTTGTTAGCAAGATAACTTGAAAATGGCTCAATCAAATGCCTTGAAATTTGGCACACATATGTAAAGGCATATGTACAAAGCACAATAACGTTTTCAACATTGACCTTCACTGATGACGTCATCTAGGCGCCATTTTGTAAAAATCAACACATGATCATATCTTCATAACCAAGAGCTATTTCTCATTCATATTTATCATGATTGAGGTCAATATCCATCCAGTTAAGTTCAGGTCAAAAAACGCGCGCGTGCGCGTACGTCCGCGCGTCAATGCGCGCGCAAAATTTTAAAATGCTCAAAATCGTCTCAAAATTATTTTGCATACGTTTTAGGCCATTCTAAGCATTTTATAAAAAATCGCGCGTATGAGCATGCGCGCGCGTTTTCGCGCGTAAAACTATTACGCAACATAGAATCGCCATTTTTCTTCTTTCATAATATTCCACATATTTTTACAAACAAATTGTACCATGTATGTCTCTTTATGACTATTAATAAAGGAATGATCGACCGTTAAACATAAATTTCCGTGCGCGCGAGCTCTTGTAATACATAGCATATATGGGCAAACACATGCCTATACAAAATCCATTGTAGCTCTTTAGGATGGAAGGTGACCCCAATTTTTGTTCATATTTTAATAGAGTATGATTCGGAGATATTGTTTCATGTCTCATTTGACCCTCAATTAACTCATGACGTCATCATAATGGCCTCCGAACTCAAAATTCCAATTTGCATATTATGACGTCAGCATATTTATGGAAAATTGATTGTATCTCTGTAAATATTGATCGATTTTCTTCCAAATTTTGATATATTTTAGCTGAGACAATTCTCTACAAATCCAAATGCCACGATTTTCATTTAAACAAAGGCATCATGGCGTATTTTTGCGATTAAAGGAGGCATGTCAATTGTTTACATTTTGCGTGTATTCTCTATGGGACATGACTTTTTCTCAAAACTCGATTCTACATTCCCGTCTTTCGCGAGCAATATCTACGTCGTTTTAGCTTCGTTTACGCTGAACTTCAAGTATGTTGTAGATGAGACAAAAAGCTATCTCAAATGTACCCTTCATTTTGTCTCAATTTTTTGTTGGATCAGCCCACCTATACTTGCTCCAAGCAAGTATTACAAATCTAGTTTATTTTTCTTATTTCGACCCACTTTTTGTTAGCAAGATAACTTAAAAAAAACTTAATCAAATAACTTGAAATTTGGCACACATATGTATAGGCATATGGAGAAAACACAGTAAGGTTTTCAACCTTGACCTTGACTGATGACGTCATCTAGGCGCCATTTTGTGAAATTTTCTGAAAATAAACTCATGATCATATCTTCATAACCAAAAGGTATTTCTCATTCATATTTATTATGATCAAGGTCAATATCAGTCAAGTCAATTTCAGGTCAAAAAACGCGCGCGTGCGCGTACGTCCGCGCGTCAATGCGCGCGCAAAATTTTTAAATGCTCAAAATCGTCTCAAATTTATTTTGCATACGTTTCAGGTCATTTTAAGCATTTTATAAAAAATCGCGCGTACGAGCATGCGCGCGCGTTTTCGCGCGTAACACCATTAAAAAACATAGAATCGCCATTTTTTTTTCTTTCATGATATTTCTCATATTTTTTCAAGGAATTTGATTCCATGTTTATCTCTTTATGACCATTATTAACAAGATGAGCGTAAATTCAAGATAAATGTCAGTGCGCGCGAGGTCTTTTAATACATAGCATATATGGGTAAAAACATGCCTATACAAAATCCGTTATAGCTCTTTGGAATGCACCGGGATCCTCAATTTTTTTTCATATTAAGATAGAGTATGAGTCGGAAATATGATTCCATGTCTCATTTGGCCATTAAGTGTATCGTGACATCATCACAATGGCCTTGGAACTCAAAATACGAATTTGCATATTATGACGTCAGCATATTTATGTAAAATTGATTGTATCTCTGTAAATATTGATCAATTTTCTTCAAAATTTCGATATGTTGTAGCTAAGACAATTTTCTACAAGCGCAGTAATAATCATTTTTCATTTTGATGACGTCATCATAGTGAAAATTTTGATTAAAGGCCTCATGTCAAAAACTTCATAATTTGCGTGTTATGCCTATAGAAGGTGAATTTAGTTCACGTTATGAATCTACATGATATTGTCTTTTAAGAATTTGTAAGCAGTATGTCGCTTATTTTTGCTCTATTTTGTCTCAAATGTTAGTTGACCAGCCCACCTATACTTGTTCCAAACAAGTATTATATGTCTAGTTATTTATCAGGTGGGCTGTATCTAATACAGACCACCTTATATTTTTGTTAAAATCGCCTTTATTATCAGGTGGGCTGTATCTAATACAGACCACCTTATATTTTTGTTAAAATTGCCTTTATTTATTTATTATTATTTATTTATTTTTCTTAATTCTACCGACTTTTTTGTTAACAAGATAACTTGAAAATGGCTCAATCAAATGCCTTGAAATTTGGCACACATATGTATAGGCATATGAACAAAACAAAGTAATGTTTTCAACCTTGACCTTGACTGATGACGTCATCTAGGCGCCATTTTGTGAAATTTTCTGAAAATCAACTCTTGTTCATATCTTCATAACCAAAAGATATTTCTCATTCATATTTATCATGATCAAGGTCAATATCCGTCCGGTCAATTTCAGGTCAAAAAACGCGCGCGTGCGCGTACGTCCGCGCGTCAGTGTGCGCGCAAAATGTTTAAATGCTCAAAATCGTCTCAAATTTATTTTGCATACGTTTCAGGTCATTTTAAGCATTTTATAAAAAATCGCGCGTACGAGCATGCGCGCGCGTTTTCGCGCGTAACACCATTACAAAACATAGAATCGCCATTTTTTTTTCTTTCATGATATTTCTCATATTTTTTCAAGGAATTTGATACCATGTTTATCTCTTTATGACCATTATGAACAAGATGAGCGTAAATTCAAGATAAATGTCAGTGCGCGAGAGCTCTTTTAATACATAGCATATATGGGCAAAAACATGCCTATACAAAATCCGTTATAGCTCTTTGGAATGCACCGGGATCCTCAATTTTTTTTCATATTTAGATAGAGTATGAGTCGGAAATATGATTTCATGTCTCATTTGGCCATTAAGTGTATCGTGACATCATCACAATGGCCTTGGAACTCAAAATACGAATTTGCATATTATGACGTCAGCATATTTATGTAAAATTGATTGTATCTCTGTAAATATTGATCATTTTTCTTCAAAATTTCGATATGTTGTAGCTAAGACAATTCTCTACAAGCGCAGTAATAACCATTTTTCATTTTGATGACGTCATCATAGTGAAAATTTTGATTAAAGGCCTCATGTCAAAAACTTCATAATTTGCGTGTTATGCCTATAGAAGGTGAATTTAGTTCACGTTATGAATCTACATGATATTGTTTTTTAAGAATTTGTAAGCAGTATGTCGCTTATTTTTGCTCTATTTTGTCTCAAATTTTAGTTGACCAGCCCACCTATACTTGTTCCAAACAAGTATTATATGTCTAGTTTATTATCAGGTGGGCTGTATCTAATACAGACCACCTTATATTTTTGTTAAAATTGCCTTTATTTATTATTATCAGGTGGGCTGTATCTAATACAGACCACCTTATATTTTTGTTAAAATTGCCTTTATCAGGTGGGCTGTATCTAATACAGACCACCTTATATTTTTGTTAAAATCGCCTTTATTATTTATTTATCAGGTGGGCTGTATATCGTACAGACCACCTTATAATTTCGTTAGAATTGCCTTTATTATTTATTTATTAAATATTTTTCTTATTTCTAACCACTTTTTTGTTAGCAAGATAACTTGAAAATGGCTCAATCAAATGCCTTGAAATTTGGCACACATATGTAAAGGCATATGTACAAAGCACAATAACGTTTTCAACATTGACCTTCACTGATGACGTCATCTAGGCGCCATTTTGTAAAAATCAACACATGATCATATCTTCATAACCAAGAGCTATTTCTCATTCATATTTATCATGATTGAGGTCAATATCCGTCCAGTCAATTTCAGGTCAAAAAACGCGCGCGTGCGCGTACGTCCGCGCGTCAATGCGCGCGCAAAATTTTAAAATGCTCAAAATCGTCTCAAAATTATTTTGCATACGTTTTAGGCCATTCTAAGCATTTTATAAAAAATCGCGCGTACCAGCATGCGCGCGCGTTTTCGCGCGTAAAACTATTACGCAACATAGAATCGCCATTTTTCTTCTTTCATAATATTCCACATATTTTTACAAACAAATTGTACCATGTATGTCTCTTTATGACTATTAATAACGGAATGATCGACCGTTAAACATAAATTTCCGTGCGCGCGAGCTCTTGTAATACATAGCATATATGGGCAAAAACATGCCTATACAAAATCCATTGTAGCTCTTTAGGATGCAAGGTGACCCCAATTTTTGTTCATATTTTAATAGAGTATGATTTGGAGATATTGTTTCATGTCTCATTTGACCCTCAATTAACTCATGACGTCATCATAATGGCCTCCGAACTCAAAATTCCAATTTGCATATTATGACGTCAGCATATTTATGGAAAATTGATTGTATCTCTGTTAATATTGATCGATTTTCTTCCAAATTTTGATATATTTTAGCTGAGACAATTCTCTACAAATTCAGTTGCCACGATTTTCATTTTGACAAAGGCATCATGGCGTATTTTTGCGATTAAAGGAGGCATGTCAATTGTTTACATTTTGCGTGTATTCTCTATGGGACATGACTTTTTCTCAAAACTCGATTCTACATTCCCGTCTTTCGCGAGCAATATCTACGTCGTTTTAGCTTCGTTTACGCTGAACTTCAAGTATGTTGTAGATGAGACAAAAAGCTATCTCAAATGTACCCATTATTTTGTCTCAATTTTTTGTTGGATCAGCCCACCTATACTTGTTCCAAACAAGTATTACAAATCTAGTTTATTTTTCTTATTTTGAACCACTTTTTTGTTAGCAAGATAACTTGACAATGGCTCAATCAAATAACTTGAAATTTGGCACACATATGTATAGGCATATGAACAAAGCAAGGTAAGGTTTTGAACTTTGACCTTGACTGATGACGTCATCTAGGCGCCATTTTGTGAAATTTTCTGAAAATAAACTCTTGATCATATCTTTATAACCAAAGGTTATTTCTCATTCATATTTATCATGATCAAGGTCAATATCAGTCCGGTCAATTTCAGGTAAAAAAACGCGCGCATGCGCGTACGTCCGCGCGTCAGTGCGCGCGCAAAATTTTAAAATGATCAAAATTGTCTCAAATTTATTTTGCATACGTTTCAGGTAATTTTAAGCATTTTATAAAAAATCGCGCGTACGAGCATGCGCGCGCGTTTTCGCGCGTAACACCATTACAAAACATAGAATCGCCATTTTTTTTTCTTTCATGATATTTCTCATATTTTTTCAAGGAATTTGATACCATGTTTATCTCTTTATGACCATTATTAACAAGATGAGCGTAAATTCAAGATAAATGTCAGTGCGTGCGAGCTCTTTTAATACATAGCATATATGGGCAAAAACATGCCTATACAAAATCCGTTATAGCCCTTTAGAATGCACCGGGATCCTCAATTTTTTTTCATATTTAGATATGAGTCGGAAATATGATTCCATGTCTCATTTGGCCATTAAGTGTATCGTGACATCATCACAATGGCCTTGGAACTCAAAATACGAATTTGCATATTATGACGTCAGCATATTTATGTAAAATTGATTGTATCTCTGTAAATATTGATCAATTTTCTTCAAAATTTCGATATGTTGTAGCTAAGACAATTCTCTACAAGCGCAGTAATAACTATTTTTCATTTTGATGACGTCATCATAGTAAAAATTTTGATTAAAGGCCTCATGTCAAAAACTTCATAATTTGCGTGTTATGCCTATAGAAGGTGAATTTAGTTCACGTTATGAATCTACATGATATTGTTTTTTAAGAATTTGTAAGCAGTATGTCGCTTATTTTTGCTCTATTTTGTCTCAAATTTTAGTTGACCAGCCCACCTATACTTGTTCCAAACAAGTATTATATGTCTAGTTTATTATTATTATTTATTATCAGGTGGGCTGTATCTAATACAGACCACCTTATATTTTTGTTAAAATTGCCTTTATTATTTATTTATTTATTATCAGGTGGGCTGTATCTAATACAGACCACCTTATATTTTTGTTAAAATCGCCTTTATTATTTATTTATTTATTATTTATTTTTCTTATTTTGACCCACTTTTTTGTTAACCAGATAACTTTGAAATGGTTCAATCAAATGCCTTGAAATTTGGCACACATATGTATAGGCATATGGACAAAACGCGGTAAGGTTTTTAACCTTGACCTTGACTGATGACGTCATCTAGGCGCCATTTTGTGAATCTTTCTGAAAATCAACTCATGATCATATCTTCATAACCAAAAGGTATTTCTCATTCATATTTATTATGATCAAGGTCAATATCAGTCCAGTCAATTTCAGGTCAAAAAACGCGCGCGTGCGCGTACGTCCGCGCGTCAATGCGCGCGCAAAATTTTTAAATGCTCAAAATCGTCTCAAATTTATTTTGCATACGTTTCAGGTCATTTTAAGCATTTTATAAAAAATCGCGCGTACGAGCATGCGCGCGCGTTTTCGCGCGTAACACCATTACAAAACATAGAATCGCCATTTTTTTTTCTTTCATGATATTTCTCATATTTTTTCAAGGAATTTGATTCCATGTTTATCTCTTTATGACCATTATTAACAAGATGAGCGTAAATTCAAGATAAATGTCAGAGCGCGCGAAGTCTTTTAATACATAGCATATATGGGCAAAAACATGCCTATACAAAATTCGTTATAGCTCTTTGGAATGCACCGAGATCCTCAATTTTTTTTCATATTAAGATAGAGTATGAGTCGGAAATATGATTCCATGTCTCATTTGGCCATTAAGTGTATCGTGACATCATCACAATGGCCTTGGAACTCAAAATACGAATTTGCATATTATGACGTCAGCATATTTATGTAAAATTGATTGTATCTCTGTAAATATTGATCAATTTTCTTCAAAATTTCGATATGTTGTAGCTAAGACAATTCTCTACAAGCGCAGTAATAACCATTTTTCATTTTGATGACGTCATCATAGTGAAAATTTTGATTAAAGGCCTCATGTCAAAAACTTCATAATTTGCGTGTTATGCCTATAGAAGGTGAATTTAGTTCACGTTATGAATCTACATGATATTGTCTTTTAAGAATTTGTAAGCAGTATGTCGCTTATTTTTGCTCTATTTTGTCTCAAATGTTAGTTGACCAGCCCACCTATACTTGTTCCAAACAAGTATTATATGTCTAGTTTATTTTTCTTATTTTGACCCACTTTTTTGTTAACCAGATAACTTTAAAATGACTAAATCAAATACCTTGAAATTTGGCACACATATGTATAGGCATATGGACAAAACACGGTAAGGTTTTCAACCTTGACCTTGACTAATGACGTCATCTAGCCGCCATTTTGTGAAATTTTCTGAAAATAAACTCATGATCATATCTTCATAACCAAAAGGTATTTCTCATTCATATTTATTATGATCAAGGTCAATATCAGTCCAGTCAATTTCAGGTCAAAAAACGCGCGCATGCGCGTACGTCCACGCGTCAGTGCGCGCGCAAAAATTTTAAAATGATCAAAATCGTCTCAAATTTATTTTGCATACGTTTCAGGTCATTTTAAGCATTTTATAAAAATTCGCGCGTACGAGCATGCGCGCGCGTTTTCGCGCGTAACACCATTAAAAAACATAGAATCGCCATTTTTTTTTCTTTCATGATATTTCTCATATTTTTTCAAGGAATTTGATACCATGTTTATCTCTTTATGACCATTATTAACAAGATGAGCGTAAATTCAAGATAAATGTCAGTGCGCGCGAGCTCTTTTAATACATAGCATATATGGGCAAAAACATGCCTATACAAAATCCGTTATAGCCCTTTGGAATGCACCGGGATCCTCAATTTTTTTTCATATTTAGATAGAGTATGAGTCGGAAATATGATTCCATGTCTCATTTGGCCATTTAGTGTATCGTGACATCATCACAATGGCCTTGGAACTCAAAATACGAATTTGCATATTATGACGTCAGCATATTTATGTAAAATTGATTGTATCTCTGTAAATATTGATCAATTTTCTTCAAAATTTCGATATGTTGTAGCTAAGACAATTCTCTACAAGCGCAGTAATATTTATTTTTCATTTTGATGACGTCATCATAGTAAAAATTTTGATTAAAGGCCTCATGTCAAAAACTTCATAATTTGCGTGTTATGCCTATAGAAGGTGAATTTAGTTCACGTTATGAATCTACATGATATTGTTTTTTAAGAATTTGTAAGCAGTATGTCGCTTATTTTTGCTCTATTTTGTCTCAAATTTTAGTTGACCAGCCCACCTATACTTGTTCCAAACAAGTATTATATGTCTAGTTTATTTTTCTTATTTTGAACCACTTTTTTGTTAACAATATAACTTTGAAATGGTTCAACCAAATATCTTTAAATTTGGCACACATATGTATAGGCATATGGACAAAGCAAGGTAAGGTTTTCAACCTTGACCTTGACTGATGACGTCATCTAGGCGCCATTTTGTGAAATTTTCTGAAAATCAACTCATGATCATATCTTCATAACCAAAGGTTATTTCTCATTCATATTTATCATGATCAAGGTCAATATCAGTCCAGTCAATTTCAGGTCAAAAAACGCGCGCGTGCGCGTACATCCGTGCGTCAGTGCGCGCGCAAAAATTTTAAATGCTCAAAATCGTCTCAAATTTATTTTGCATACGTTTCAGGTCATTTTAAGCATTTTATAAAAATTCGCGCGTACGAGCATGCGCGTGCGTTTTCGCGCGTAACACCATTACAAAACATAGAATCGCCATTTTTTTTTCGTTCATGATATTTCTCATATTTTTTCAAGGAATTTGATACCATGTTTATCTCTTTATGACCATTATTAACAAGATGAGCGTAAATTCAAGATAAATGTCAGTGCGAGCGAGCTCTTTTAATACATAGCATATATGGGCAAAAACATGCCTATACAAAATCCGTTATAGCTCTTTGGAATGCACCGGGATCCTCAATTTTTTTTCATATTTAGATAGAGTATGAGTCGGAAATATGATTCCATGTCTCATTCGGCCATTAAGTGTATCGTGACATCATCACAATGGCCTTGGAACTCAAAATACGAATTTGCATATTATGACGTCAGCATATTTATGTAAAATTGATTGTATCTCTGTAAATATTGATCAATTTTCTTCAAAATTTCGATATGTTGTAGCTAAGACAATTCTCTACAAGCGCAGTAATAACCATTTTTCATTTTGATGACGTCATCATAGTGAAAATTTTGATTAAAGGCCTCATGTCAAAAACTTCATAATTTGCGTGTTATGCCTATAGAAGGTGAATTTAGTTCACGTTATGAATCTACATGATATTGTTTGTTAAGAATTTGTAAGCAGTATGTCGCTTATTTTTGCTCTATTTTGTCTCAAATTTTAGTTGACCAGCCCACCTATACTTGTTCCAAACAAGTATTATATGTCTAGTTATTATCAGGTGGGCTGTATCTAATACAGACCACCTTATATTTTTGTTAAAATCGCCTTTATTATTTATTATTTATCAGGTGGGCTGTATCTAATACAGACCACCTTATATTTTTGTTAAAATCGCCTTTATTTATTATTTATTTATTTATCAGGTGGGCTGTATCTAATACAGACCACCTTATATTTTTGTTAAAATTGCCTTTATTATTTATTTCTTTATTATTTATTTTTCTTAATTTGAACCACTTTTTTGTTAGCAAGATAACTTAAAAATGGCTGAATCAAATAAATTGAAATTTGGCACACATATGTATAGGCATATGGACAAAGCACGGTAAGGTTTTCAACCTTGACCTTGACTGATGACGTCATCTAGGCGCCATTTTGTGAAATTTTCTGAAAATAAACTCTTGATCATATCTTTATAACCAAAGGTTATTTCTCATTCATATTTATCATGATCAAGGTCAATATCAGTCCGGTCAATTTCAGGTAAAAAAACGCGCGCATGCGCGTACGTCCGCGCGTCAGTGCGCGCGCAAAATTTTAAAATGCTCAAAATCGTCTCAAATTTATTTTGCATACGTTTCAGGTCATTTTAAGCATTTTATAAAAAATCGCGCGTACGAGCATGCGCGCGCGTTTTCGCGCGTAACACCATTACAAAACATAGAATCGCCATTTTTTTTCTTTCATGATATTTCTCATATTTTTTCAAGGAATTTGATACCATGTTTATCTCTTTATGACCATTATTAACAAGATGAGCGTAAATTCAAGATAAATGTCAGTGCGCGCGAGCTCTTTTAATACATAGCATATATGGGCAAAAACATGCCTATACAAAATCCGTTATAGCCCTTTGGAATGCACCGGGATCCTCAATTTTTTTTCATATTTAGATAGAGTATGAGTTGGAAATATGATTCCATGTCTCATTTGGCCATTAAGTGTATCGTGACATCATCACAATGGCCTTGGAACTCAAAATACGAATTTGCATATTATGACGTCAGCATATTTATGTAAAATTGATTGTATCTCTGTAAATATTGATCAATTTTCTTCAAAATTTCGATATGTTGTAGCTAAGACAATTCTCTACAAGCGCAATAATAACTATTTTTCATTTTGATGACGTCATCATAGTAAAAATTTTGATTAAAGGCCTCATGTCAAAAACTTCATAATTTGCGTGTTATGCCTATAGAAGGTGAATTTAGTTCACGTTATGAATCTACATGATATTGTTTTTTAAGAATTTGTAAGCAGTATGTCGCTTATTTTTGCTCTATTTTGTCTCAAATTTTAGTTGACCAGCCCACCTATACTTGTTCCAAACAAGTATTATATGTCTAGTTTATTTTTCTTATTTTGAACCACTTTTTTGTTAACAAGATAACTTTGAAATGGTTCAACCAAAAATCTTAAAATTTGGCACACATATGTATAGGCATATGGACAAAACAAGGTAACGTTTTCAACCTTGACCTTGACTGATGACGTCATCTAGGCGCCATTTTGTGAAATTTTCTGAAAATCATCTCATGATCATATCTTCATAACCAAAAGGTGTTTCTCATTCATATTTATCATGATCAAGGTCAATATCAGTCCAGTCAATTTCAGGTCAAAAAACGCGCGCGTGCGCGTACGTCCGCGCGTCAATGCGCGCGCAAAATTTTTAAATGCTCAAAATCGTCTCAAATTTATTTTGCATACGTTTCAGGTCATTTTAAGCATTTTATAAAAAATCGCGCGTACGAGCATGCGCGCGCGTTTTCGCGCGTAACACCATTAAAAAACATAGAATCGCCATTTTTTTTTCTTTCATGATATTTCTCATATTTTTTCAAGGAATTTGATTCCATGTTTATCTCTTTATGACCATTATTAACAAGATGAGCGTAAATTCAAGATAAATGTCATTGCGCGCGAGGTCTTTTAATACATAGCATATATGGGCAAAAACATGCCTATACAAAATCCGTTATAGGTCTTTGGAATGCACCGGGATCCTCAATTTTTTTTCATATTAAGATAGAGTATGAGTCGGAAATATGATTCCATGTCTCATTTGGCCATTAAGTGTATCGTGACATCATCACAATGGCCTTGGAACTCAAAATACGAATTTGCATATTATGACGTCAGCATATTTATGTAAAATTGATTGTATCTCTGTAAATATTGATCAATTTTCTTCAAAATGTCGATATGTTGTAGCTAAGACAATTCTCTACAAGCGCAGTGATAACCATTTTTCATTTTGATCACGTCATCATAGTGAAAATTTTGATTAAAGGCCTCACGTCAAAAACTTCATAATTTGCGTGTTATGCCTATAGAAGGTGAATTTAGTTCACGTTATGAATCTACATGATATTGTCTTTTAAGAATTTGTAAGCAGTATGTCGCTTATTTTTGTTCTATTTTGTCTCAAATGTTAGTTGACCAGCCCACCTATACTTGTTCCAAACAAGTATTATATGTCTAGTCAGGTGGGCTGTATCTAATACAGACCACCTTATATTTTTGTTAAAATTGCCTTTATTATTTATTTATCAGGTGGGCTGTATCTAATACAGACCACCTTATAATTTTGTTAAAATTGCCTTTATTATTATTTATTTATTTATTTATTTATTTTTCTTAATTCTTACCACTTTTTTGTTAGCAAGATAACTTGAAAATGGATCAATCAAATAACTTGAAATTTGGCACACATAGGTATAGGCATATAGAGAAATCAAAATAACGTTTTCAACCTTGACCTTGACTGATTACGTCATCTAGGCGCCATTTTGCTAATTTTAACTTATGATCATATCTTCATAACGGAAAGTAATTTCTCATTCATATTTTGCACGATCAAGGTCAATATCGGTCCAGTCAATTTCAGGTCAAAAAACGCGCGCGTGCGCGTAAGTCCGCGCGTCAGTGCGCGCGCAAAATTTCAAAATGCTCAAAAACGTCTCAAATTTATTTTGCATACGTTTCAGGTCATTTTAAGCATTTTATAAAAAATTCGCCCACACGCGCATGGGCGCGCGTTTTCGCGCGTAACACCATTACAAAACATAGAGTCGCCATTTTTTTTTCTTTCATGATATTTCTCATATTATTTTGAGGAATTTGATACCATTTTTATCTCTTTATGACCATTAATAACAAGATGAGCGTCAATTCAAGATAAATGTCCGTGCGCGCGAGCTCTTTTAATACATAGCATATATGGGCAAAAACATGCCTATACAAGATCCATTATAGCTCTTTGGAATGCACAGTGACCTTCAATTTTTTTCATAATTATATAGAGTATGAGTCGGAGATATGATTCCATGTCTCATTTGGCCATTAAGTGTATCGTGACATCATCATAATGGCCTAGGAACTCAAAATACGAATTTGCATATTATGAAGTCAGCATATTTATGTAAAATTGATTGTATCTCTGTAAATATTGATCAATTTTCTTCCAAATT
The DNA here is from genome assembly GCA_035222895.1 of Strongylocentrotus droebachiensis. Taxonomy (NCBI): domain Eukaryota; kingdom Metazoa; phylum Echinodermata; class Echinoidea; order Camarodonta; family Strongylocentrotidae; genus Strongylocentrotus; species Strongylocentrotus droebachiensis. The sequence continues at coordinate 55,748 of JAVYIG010006258.1, read as the reverse complement.
TCGATATGTTGTAGCTAAGACAATTTTCTACAAGCTCAGTCGCCACCATTTTTCATTTTGATGACGTCATCATAGTGAAATTTACGATTAAAGGGAACATATCAGAAATTTCTTAAGTTGCGTGTTATGCCTATGGAAGGTGAATTTCCTTCACATAATTATTCTACATGACATTGTTTTTTAGCAGTATCTCGCTTACTTTTGCTCTATTTTGTGTCAAATTTTAGTTAACCAGCCCACCTATACTTGTTCCAAACAAGTATTACATGTCTAGTTTATTATCAGGTGGGCTGTATAACGTACAGACCACCTTATAATTTCGTTAGAATTGCCTTTATTATTTATTTATTTATTATTAAATATTTTTCTTATTTCTAACCACTTTTTTGTTAGCAAGATAACTTGAAAATGGCTCGATTAAATGCCTTGAAATTTGGCACACATATGTATAGGCATATGTACAAAGCACAATAACGTTTTCAACATTGACCTTCACTGATGACGTCATCTAGGCGCCATTTTGTAAAACTTTACGAAAATCAACTCATGATCATATCTTCATAACGAAAAGGTATTTCTCATTCATATTTATCATGATCAAGGTCAATATCTGTCCGGTCAATTTCAGGTCAAATAACGCGCGCGTGCGCGTACGTCCGCGCGTCAATGCGCGCGCAAAATTTTAAAATGCTCAAAATCGTCTCAAAATCATTTTGCATACGTTTTAGGCCATTCTAAGCATTTTATAAAAAATCGCGCACACGCGCATGCGCGTGCGTTTTCGCGCGTAAAACTTTTACGCAACATAGAATCGCCCTTTTTTTTCTTCATAATATTCCAAATATTTTTACAAACAAATTGTAACATGTATGTCTCTTTATGACTATTAATAACGGAATGATCGACCGTTTAACAAGAATTTCCGTGCCTGCGAGCTCTTGTAATACATAGCATATATGGGCAAAAACATGCCTATACAAAATCCATTGTAGCTCTTTAGGATGCAAGATGACCTCAATTTGTTTTCATATCTTGATAAAGTATGAGTCGGAGATATGATTTCATGTCTCATTTGACCCTCAATTAACTCATGACCTCATCATAATGGCCTCCGAACTCAAAATTTCAATTTGCATATTTTGACGTCATCATATATTTGGAAAATTGATTGTATCTCTGTAAATATTGATCAATTTTCTTTCAAATTTTGATATGTTCTAGCTGAGATAATTCACTACAAATGCAATGAACATGATTTTTCATTTCGACAAAGGAATCATGACGTATTTTTGCGAATAAAGGAGGCATGTCAATTTTTCTCTTTTTGCGTGTATTCTCTATGGGACATGACTTTTTCTCAAAACTGGATTCTGCATTCCCGTCTTTCGCGAGCAATATCTCTGTCGTTTTAGTTTCGCTTACGCTGAACTTTGAGTATGTTGTAGCTGAGACGATTAGCTATCTCAAATGCGCCGTTCATTTTGTCTCAATTTTAGTTGAACCAGCCCACCTATACTTGTTCCAAACAAGTATTACAAATCTAGTTTATTTTTCTTATTTTGAACCACTTTTTTGTTAACAAGATAACTTTGAAATGGTTCAACCAAATATCTTAAAATTTGGCACACATATGTATAGGCATATGGACAAAACAAGGTAACGTTTTCAACCTTGACCTTGACTGATGACGTCATCTAGGCGCCATTTTGTGAAATTTTCTGAAAATCATCTCATGATCATATCTTCATAACCAAAAGGTATTTCTCATTCATATTTATCATGATCAAGGTCAATATCAGTCCAGTCAATTTCAGGTCAAAAAACGCGCGCGTGCGCGTACGTCCGCGCGTCAATGCGCGCGCAAAATTTTTAAATGCTCAAAATCGTCTCAAATTTATTTTGCATACGTTTCAGGTCATTTTAAGCATTTTATAAAAAATCGCGCGTACGAGCATGCGCGCGCGTTTTCGCGCGTAACACCATTAAAAAACATAGAATCGCCATTTTTTTTTCTTTCATGATATTTCTCATATTTTTTCAAGGAATTTGATTCCATGTTTATCTCTTTATGACCATTATTAACAAGATGAGCGTAAATTCAAGATAAATGTCAGTGCGCGCGAGGTCTTTTAATACATAGCATATATGGGCAAAAACATGCCTATACAAAATCCGTTATAGGTCTTTGGAATGCACCGGGATCCTCAATTTTTTTTCATATTAAGATAGAGTATGAGTCGGAAATATGATTCCATGTCTCATTTGGCCATTAAGTGTATCGTGACATCATCACAATGGCCTTGGAACTCAAAATACGAATTTGCATATTATGACGTCAGCATATTTATGTAAAATTGATTGTATCTCTGTAAATATTGATCAATTTTCTTCAAAATGTCGATATGTTGTAGCTAAGACAATTCTCTACAAGCGCAGTGATAACCATTTTTCATTTTGATGACGTCATCATAGTGAAAATTTTGATTAAAGGCCTCACGTCAAAAACTTCATAATTTGCGTGTTATGCCTATAGAAGGTGAATTTAGTTCACGTTATGAATCTACATGATATTGTCTTTTAAGAATTTGTAAGCAGTATGTCGCTTATTTTTGTTCTCGTTTGTCTCAAATGTTAGTTGACCAGCCCACCTATACTTGTTCCAAACAAGTATTATATGTCTAGTTTATTTTTCTTATTTTGAACCACTTTTTTGTTAACAAGATAACTTTGAAATGGTTCAACCAAATATCTTAAAATTTGGCACACATATGTATAGGCATATGGACAAAACAAGGTAACGTTTTCAACCTTGACCTTGACTGATGACGTCATCTAGGCGCCATTTTGTGAAATTTTCTGAAAATCATCTCATGATCATATCTTCATAACCAAAAGGTATTTCTCATTCATATTTATCATGATCAAGGTCAATATCAGTCCAGTCAATTTCAGGTCAAAAAACGCGCGCGTGCGCGTACGTCCGCGCGTCAGTGCGCGCGCAAAATTTCAAAATGCTCAAAATCGTCTCAAATTTATTTTGCATACGTTTCAAGTCATTTTAAGCATTTTATAAAAAATCGCGCACACACGCATGCGCGCGCGTTTTCGCGCGTAACACCATTACACAACATAGAATCGCCATTTTTTTTTTCATGATATTTCTCATATTTTTTCGAACAATTTGATACCATGTTTATCTCTTTATGACCATTAATAACAAGATGAGCGTCCATTCAAGATAAATGTCCATGCGCGCGAGCTCTTGTAATACATAGCATATATGGGCAAAAACATGCCTATACAAATTCCATTATAGCTCTTTGGGATGGAACTGGACCCCCAATATTTTTTCATATTTTGATAGAGAATGAGTCGGAAATATGCTTCAATGTCTCATTTGGCTATTAAAAATATTTTGACATCATCATAATGGCCTTCGAACTAAAAATAGGACTTTGCATATTATGACGTCAGCATATTTATGGAAAATTGATTGTTTCTCTGTATATATTGATCAATTTTCTTAAAATTTTTGATATGTTGTAGCTAAGATAATTTTCTACAAGTTCAATTATAACCATTTTTCATTTTGATGACGTCATCAGAGTGAAAAAAAGGCCTCATGTCAGAAATTTCACAATTTGCGTTTTATGACTACAGAAGGTGAATTTCGTTCACGTAATGAATCTACATGATATTGTTTATTAAGAATTTTTAAGCAGTTTCTCGCTTATTTTTGCTCTATTTTGTTTTCAAATTTTAGTTGACCAGCCCACCTATACTTGTTCCAAACAAGTATTATATGTCTAGTTTATTATTTATTTTTCTTATTTTGAACCACTTTTTTGTTAACAATTAAACTTTGAAATGGTTCAACCAAATATCTTTAAATTTGGCACACATATGTATAGGCATATGGACAAAGCAAGGTAAGGTTTTCAACCTTGACCTTGACTGATGACGTCATCTAGGCGCCATTTTGTGAAATTTTCTGAAAATCAACTCATGATCATATCTTCATAACCAAAGGTTATTTCTCATTCATATTTATCATGATCAAGGTCAATATCAGTCCAGTCAATTTCAGGTCAAAAAACGCGCGCGTGCGCGTACATCCGCGCGTCAGTGCGCGCGCAAAATTTTTAAACGCTCAAAATCGTCTCAAATTTATTTTGCATACGTTTCAGGTCATTTTAAGCATTTTATAAAAATTCGCGCGTACGAGCATGCGCGTGCGTTTTCGCGCGTAACACCATTACAAAACATAGAATCGCCATTTTTTTTTCTTTCATGATATTTCTCATATTTTTTCAAGGAATTTGATACCATGTTTATCTCTTTATGACCATTATTAACAAGATGAGCGAAATTCAAGATAAATGTCAGTGCGCGCGAGCTCTTTTAATACATAGCATATATGGGCAAAAACATGCCTATACAAAATCCGTTATAGCTCTTTGGAATGCACCGGGATCCTCAATTTTGTTTCATATTTAGATAGAGTATGAGTCGGAAATATGATTCAATGTCTCATTCGGCCATTAAGTGTATCGTGACATCATCACAATGGCCTTGGAACTCAAAATACGAATTTGCATATTACGACGTCAGCATATTTATGTAAAATTGATTGTATCTCTGTAAATATTGATCAATTTTCTTCAAAATTTCGATATGTTGTAGCTAAGACAATTCTCTACAAGCGCAGTAATAACCATTTTTCATTTTGATGACGTCATCATAGTGAAAATTTTGATTAAAGGCCTCATGTCAAAAACTTCATAATTTGCGTGTTATGCCTATAGAAGGTGAATTTAGTTCACGTTATGAATCTACATGATATTGTTTGTTAAGAATTTGTAAGCAGTATGTCGCTTATTTTTGCTCTATTTTGTCTCAAATTTTAGTTGACCAGCCCACCTATACTTGTTCCAAACAAGTATTATATGTCTAGTCAGGTGGGCTGTATATCGTACAGACCACCTTATAATTTCGTTAGAATTGCCTTTATTATTTATTTATTTATTTATCAGGTGGGCTGTATCTAATACAGACCACCTTATATTTTTGTTAAAATTGCCTTTATTTATCAGGTGGGCTGTATCTAATACAGACCACCTTATATTTTTGTTAAAATTGCCTTTATTTATTTATCAGGTGGGCTGTATCTAATACAGACCACCTTATATTTTTGTTAAAATTGCCTTTATTTATTTATTTATTTATTATTTATTTATTTTTCTTAATTCTACCCACTTTTTTGTTAACAAGATAACTTGAAAATGGCTCAATCAAATGCCTTGAAATTTGGCACACATATGTATAGGCATATGAACAAAACAAAGTAATGTTTTCAACCTTGACCTTGACTGATGACGTCATCTAGGCGCCATTTTGTGAAATTTTCTGAAAATCAACTCTTGTTCATATCTTCATAACCAAAAGTAATTTCTCATTCATATTTATCATGATCAAGGTCAATATCCGTCCGGTCAATTTCAGGTCAAAAAACGCGCGCGTGCGCATACGTCCGCGCGTCAGTGCGCGCGCAAAATGTTTAAATGCTCAAAATCGTCTCAAATTTATTTCGCATACGTTTCAGGTCATTTTAAGCATTTTATAAAAAATCGCGCGTATGAGCATGCGCGCGCGTTTTCGCGCGTAACACCATTACAAAACATAGAATCGCCATTTTTTTTTCTTTCATGATATTTCTCATATTTTTTCAAGGAATTTGATACCATGTTTATCTCTTTATGACCATTATGAACAAGATGAGCGTAAATTCAAGATAAATGTCAGTGCGCGAGAGCTCTTTTAATACATAGCATATATGGGCAAAAACATGCCTATACAAAATCCGTTATAGCTCTTTGAAATGTACCGGGATCCTCAATTTTTTTTCATATTTAGATAGAGTATGAGTCGGAAATATGATTTCATGTCTCATTTGGCCATTAAGTGTATCGTGACATCATCACAATGACCTTGGAACTCAAAATACGAATTTGCATATTATGACGTCAGCATATTTATGTAAAATTGATTGTATCTCTGTAAATATTGATCATTTTTCTTCAAAATTTCGATATGTTGTAGCTAAGACAATTCTCTACAAGCGCATTAATAACCATTTTTCATTTTGATGACGTCATCATAGTGAAAATTTTGATTAAAGGCCTCATGTCAAAAACTTCATAATTTGCGTGTTATGCCTATAGAAGGTGAATTTAGTTCACGTTATGAATCTACATGATATTGTTTTTTAAGAATTTGTAAGCAGTATGTCGCTTATTTTTGCTCTATTTTGTCTCAAATTTTAGTTGACCAGCCCACCTATACTTGTTCCAAACAAGTATTATATGTCTAGTTATTTATTTATTTTTCTTAATTATACCCACTTTTTTGTTAACAAGATAACTTGAAAATGGCTCAATCAAATGCCTTGAAATTTGGCACACATATGTATAGGCATATGAACAAAACAAAGTAATGTTTTCAACCTTGACCTTGACTGATGACGTCATCTAGGCGCCATTTTGTGAAATTTTCTGAAAATCAACTCTTGTTCATATCTTCATAACCAAAAGTAATTTCTCATTCATATTTATCATGATCAAGGTCAATATCCGTCCGGTCAATTTCAGGTCAAAAAACGCGCGCGTGCGCGTACGTCCGCGCGTCAGTGCGCGCGCAAAATTTTTAAATGCTCAAAATCGTCTCAAATTTATTTTGCATACGTTTTAGGACATTCTAAGCATTTTATAAAAAATCGCGCGTACGAGCATGCGCGCGCGTTTTCGCGCGTAACACCATTACAAAACATAGAATCGCCATTTTTTTTTCTTTCATGATATTTCTCATATTTTTTCAAGGAATTTGATTCCATGTTTATCTCTTTATGACCATTATGAACAAGATGAGCGTAAATTCAAGATAAATGTCAGTGCGCGCGAGGTCTTTTAATACATAGCATATATGGGCAAAAACATGCCTATACAAAATCCGTTATAGCTCTTTGGAATGCACCGGGATCCTCAATTTTTTTCATATTTAGATAGAGTATGAGTCGGAAATATGATTTCATGTCTCATTTGGCCATTAAGTGTATCGTGACATCATCATAATGGCCTTGGAACTCAAAATACGAATTTGCATATTATGACGTCAGCATATTTATGTAAAATTGATTGTATCTCTGTAAATATTGATCATTTTTCTTCAAAATTTCGATATGTTGTAGCTAAGACAATTCTCTACAAGCGCAGTAATAACCATTTTTCATTTTGATGACGTCATCATAGTGAAAATTTTGATTAAAGGCCTCATGTCAAAAACTTCTTAAGTTGCGTGTTATGCCTATGGAAGGTGAATTTCCTTCACATCATGAATCTACATGACCTTGTCTTTTTAGCAGTATCTCGCTTATTTTTGCTCTATTTCGTCTCAAATTTTAGTTGACCAGCCCACCTATACTTGTTCCAAACAAGTATTATATGTCTAGTTTATCAGGTGGGCTGTATCTAATACAGACCACCTTATAATTTTGTTAAAATTGCCTTTATCAGGTGGGCTGTATCTAATACAGACCACCTTATATTTTTGTTAAAATTGCCTTTATTTATTTATTTTTCTTAATTCTCGCCACTTTTTTGTTAGCAAGATAACTTGAAATTGTCTGAAACAAATCACTTGATATTTGGCACACATATGTATAGGCATATGGACAAAACACAGTAAGGTTTTCAACCTTGACCTTGACTGATGACGTCATCTAGGCGCCATTTTGTGAAATTTTCTGAAAATAAACTCATGATTATATCTTCATAACCAAAAGGTATTTCTCATTCATATTTATTATGATCAAGGTCAATATCAGTCCAGTCAATTTCAGGTCAAAAAACGCGCGCGTGCGCGTACGTCCGCGCGTCAGTGCGCGCGCAAAATTTTTAAATGCTCAAAATCGTCTCAAATTTATTTTTCATACGTTTCAGGTCATTTTAAGCATTTTATAAAAAATCGCGCGTACGAGCATGCGCGCGCGTTTTCGCGCGTAACACCATTACAAAACATAGAATCGCCATTTTTTTACTTTCATGATATTTCTCATATTTTTTCAAGGAATTTGATACCATGTTTATCTCTTTATGACCATTATTAACAAGATGAGCGTAAATTCAAGATAAATGTCAGTGCGCGCGAGCTCTTTTAATACATAGCATATATGGGCAAAAACATGCCTATACAAAATCCGTTATAGCTCTTTGAAATGCACCGGGATCCTCAATTTTTTTTCATATTTAGATAGAGTATGAGTCGGAAATATGATTCCATGTCTCATTTGGCCATTAAGTGTATCGTGACATCATCACAATGGTCTTGGAACTCAAAATACGAATTTGCATATTATGACGTCAGCATATTTATGTAAAATTGATTGTATCTCTGTAAATATTGATCAATTTTCTTCAAAATTTCGATATGTTGTAGCTAAGACAATTCTCTACAAGCGCAGTAATAACTATTTTTCATTTTGATGACGTCATCATAATGAAAATTTTGATTAAAGGCCTCATGTCAAAAACTTCATAATTTGCGTGTTATGCCTATAGAAGGTGAATTTAGTTCACGTTATGAATCTACATGATATTGTTTTTTAAGAATTCGTAAGCAGTATGTCGCTTATTTTTGCTCTATTTTGTCTCAAATTTTAGTTGACCAGCCCACCTATACTTGTTCCAAACAAGTATTATATGTCTAGTTATTATTTATTATTTATTTATTTATTTATTTTTCTTAATTCTTACCACTTTTTTGTTAGCAAGATAACTTGAAAATGGATCAATCAAATAACTTGAAATTTGGCACACATATGTATAGGCATATAGAGAACTCACAATAACGTTTTCAACCTTGACCTTGACTGATGACGTCATGTAGGCGCCATTTTGTGAAAATTAACTCATGATCATATCTTCATAACGGAAAGTCATTTCTCATTCATATTTATCATGATCAAGGTCATTATCCGTCCGGTCAATTTTATGTCAAAAAACGCGCGCGCATGCGTACGTCCGCGGGTTAGCTCGCGCGCAAAATTTTTAAATGCTCAAAATCGTCTTAAATTTTGTTTGGATACGTTTCAGGTCATTTTAAGCATTTTATACAAAATCGCGCACACGCGCATGCGCGCGCGTTCGCGCGCGTTTTCGTGCGTAACATCATTACACAACATAGAATCGCTTTTTTTTTTCCGTTCATGATATTTCCCAATTTTTTCGAACAATTTGATACCATGTTTTTCTCTTTATGATTATTAATAATGGAATGAGCGTCCGTTTATCATAAATGTCCGTGCGCGCGAGCTCTTGTAATACATAGCATATATGGGCAAAAACATGCCTATACAAAAATCCATTATAGCTCTTTGGGATGCACCGAGGCCCTCAATTCTTTTGATATTTAGGTAGAAGATGAGACGGAGATATGATTTCATGTCTCATTTGGCTATTAAGTGTATCGTGACATCATCATAATGGCCTTCGAACTCAAAATACGAATTTGCATATTATGACGTCAGCATATTTTCGGAAAATTGATTGTATCTCTGTAAATATTGACCGATTTTCTTCCAAATTTTGATATGTTGTAGCTAAGATAATTTTCTACAAGTTAAATAATAACCATTTTTCAATTTGATGACGTCATCAGAGTGAAAATTTCGATTAAAGGCCTCATGTCAGAAATTTCACAATTTGCGTGTTATGACTATAGAAGGTGAATTTCGTTCACATCATTAATCTACATGACATTGTTTTTAGCAGTATCTCGCTTTTTTTTGCTCTATTTTGTATCAAATTTTAGTTGACCAGCCCACCTATACTTGTTCCAAACAAGTATTATATGTCTAGTCAGGTGGGCTGTATCTAATACAGACCACCTTATATTTTTGTTAAAATTGCCTTTATTTATTTATTTATTATTTATCAGGTGGGCTGTATCTAATACAGACCACCTTATATTTTTGTTAAAATCGCCTTTATTATTTATTATTTATTATTTATTATTTATTTTTCTTATTTCGACCCACTTTTTGTTAGCAAAATAACTTTGAAATTGTTCAATCAAATGCTTTGAATTTTGGCATACATATGTATAGGCATATGGACAAAACACGGTAAGGTTTTCAACCTTGACCTTGACTGATGACGTCATCTAGGCGCCATTTTGTGAAATTTTCTGAAAATCAACTCATGATCATATCTTCATAACCAAAAGGTATTTCTCATTCATATTTATCATGATCAAGGTCAATATCAGTCCGGTCAATTTCAGGTCAAAAAACGCGCGCGTGCGCGTACGTCCGCGCGTCAGTGCGCGCGCAAATTTTGTAAATGCTCTAAATCGTCTCAATTTTTTTTGGCATACGTTTCAGGTCATTTTAAGCATTTTATAAAAAATCGCGCGTATGAGCATGCGCGCGCGTTTTCGCGCGTAACAATATTACACAACAAAGAATCGCCATTTCTTTTTCTTCAATGATATTTCTCATATTTTTTCGAACAATTTGATACCATTTGTATCTCTTTATGACCATTAATAACAAGATGAGCATCCATTCAAGATAAATGTCCGTGCGTGCGAGCTCTTTTAATACATAGCATATATGGGCAAAAACATGCCTATACAAAAATCCATTATAGCTCATTGGGATGCACCTGGACCCCAATTTTTTTTCATATCTTGATAGAGTATGAGTCGGAGATATGATTTCATGTCTCATTTGGCCATTTAAAATATTTTGACGTCATCATAATGGCTTTTGAACTCAACATTCGAATTTGCATATTATGACGTCAGCATATTTATGTAAAATTGATTGTATCTCTGTAAACATTGATCGATTTTCTTCCAACTTTCGATATATTATAGCTAAGACAATTCTCTACAAGCTCAGACATCACAATTAACATGTCTATACAAAATCCATAATAGATCTTTGTGATGCACCGGGACCCTCAATGTTTTCCATATTTGGATAGTCAGAGTCTGAGTCGGAGATATAAAATCACTCTCATATTTTGTTGCTTTGTATGAAAGCAGAAAAATTAGAAATGCAGATATAAGTGAAAATTTGAAAAAAGTCGTAGGCCTACACAGAGTTATATCTTGTGAAAGTTTAGAGTGTAAAACAAATTGGCAACTGTGAGTGATGTCACTGATAAGCAGCTCTCCATTTGTTTGTACACAACATTTTTGTATCTTAAATTTTCTCCCCATAAATGTTTTCAGACATATGTGATGCATGTGTGTTGGCTCAGTCAGTCAGTCAGTAGAGCGTCCGCCTCACAACCGGGAGGCCGTGGATTCGAACCCCGGCCGCGTCATACCAAAAGACGTTAAAAGACAAGAGTTGCTGCTACTTTGTTTGGCGTTCAACAATAAGGGATAGAGCAACGTCGATCTGGCGCTGCTCAGTGGCTGCCGGGCTGCGTATTTTTTATTTACACGGCAGCGAGGGGAATTTCTCGATTAATTCCAATGAAACCGCTCGCGAAGAGTCTAGACTAGACCGAATCGGAGTACGAGTACCTAGCAGTGCAGTGTACTTAACATGATGTAGATCTAGAGAAGGAAATGGAGAAATACATCACAAGGAAAACAAGAAAACAAAATAGATAGATCTCTTATGCAACAAACAGAGCTCAGAGACGGTAGAATGATATTATATGCGACATGGCACAGAGGGCGTGAAGATGTACATGCCCTCGGTCACGTACCAACAAGTACATCGACAACACAAGTCATATTCAGTCATAGAGCTATCTCTATGTATTCAGTACATCATCACTGCATGCACACACACTTCAGACTAGACTCACCGCGAGCGGTTTCATTGGAATTAATCAAGCTTTTCCCCTCCCTGCCGTGTAAATAAAAAATACGCTGCCGGGCTCACGACCAATTGGGCAAAAAGAATTTCCATTTTCGGTTTAACTTAATAAAATTTGGAGTGGACTTTAAAAGATTATTATTATTATTATTGTTATTATTATGCCATGAGATATGTACGTGTGATAATTATTGCACTCTTCATCAGCAGCCAGGGTGCAATAATTAAACTAAACAAATAAAATACCCATGTTTTTTATTTAGGCAATTATTATCGGGCATAATACCTATTTAAAGCTGTCACCATCTAATGAAGAAAAAATAATCCGTTTCTGAACCAGACACACAATGCATGTCTGGTCCTGGCTGTACGGATTTTTTTTTTATTACAAAAAAAAAAAATCCTATTTCAAAATATTTTATATCATCCACGATATATCCGCGATGAATTACAGATTTTTGTAAAGAAAAAAGTAGTGGTAGGCTTAATTGACAGAATTGCGATTGCATGTACAATAAAACAATATCAAGATGGTGAAAAACACACAATACACCAATTTGTTAATTTTTTTCCCGCAAATTAAACTTTGGTGGGTACATTTTGAATGGCAGGAACTAAGCAATCATTTACTGTGTTATATATTAATTTTGTTGTATTAATGATTTGTAATGTGTAACTAAGGGAAAAAACATTTTGTGGGGCTTCTGCCATTTTTGTTTTCCATTGGCTGTTCTTTTATATTATCACTTAACTGAGTAAACGAAAAAATGATCAAGGTCTGATATCTGCACAATACATTTACAGTGTAATCCTAATAGCTTCGTGGTAACTGTAATAAATAGGAATCACGTCTGCGTCTAATATATCTAGTCCTTTGCTGTAAACATGATCGATCAATGTACCGTTCTCTGTCGTGGGTTTTGAAACATATTGTTTGTAACCATTATCACACATTATTCTGTTTACCTGCGAATTGTGTTTCATTAAATCTTCGTTAAAATCACCCATCACTATGCATCTGGTACTTATTTTGTGCAATTCATTGAGATAATTGAGTAAGCATTCACAAAACTGTTTTATGTTGTAGGATGGAGGTCGATATATAACTGAAATAACGAAAGAGACGGGATTGGTTATGATAATTGCAATAGATTCTAGGTTGTCGACAGCTATGTTCAATCTACTTGAAAATTTGATTTTAGTGTATATTGCAACACCCCCGTGTGACTGCTCTCTAAGTTGATTGGTAGCACAATATGAAAGATATCTCGGCTGATGGTAGAATTTAAAATCATCTAAAAGTGTATCAATTATGTCATCTTCGTTATTAAGCCATGTCTCTGTCAGACATATCAAATCTGCATTGGAGAAGTCAGTATTGCATTTTAAATCCCTATAATGTTGTTTTAATCCTTGTACATTGTGAAGAATTATGGAAATGTTGTGATCACTAACATCAGTAGTTGTAGGTGGTTGTATGAATGAATGCATATTTTCAAGGCTTTCTTTTATTTCAGGGTTACAGTATATACGATCTTCATGAAAGTCTTGAACAACAAGTCCAGATAATGATGTAACACGACTAAGACCGACATAAGCTTGGCCATATTCAAACATGTTTTTCAACGAGACAACAGCTTCGTCTAATGACATACCTTGTACTTTGTGAATTGTGCATGCGTATGCAAGTTTCAGTGGGAATTGTTGCCTAACATATTTTTTAACCGATTCTTGATGCTTTTCAATAGCGTAAATACCAATATCAGATTTGTCAAATTCCACTTTGATACACACTGGTTTAGAGTTCGTGCTGTCCATCACTATTTCGTCCACATTACCAAAACATCCGTTGGTTAAGCCTTTTTCAACGTCAATGTTCTTTGTCAACATAACCCTTGCTTTAACTGCAATCCATAAGTAAGGTGCTAATGAACTTTTCAAATTTGCTAATGGCTTGTCACGTACTTTAGTCCTATCCTTTGACGTATTTTGGGTGTCTTCAGCCAGAATACAAACGATACCTGTGCATTTCTTATGTAATACCTGTTTGTTCCAGTCTTGTACATGTTTGTTAGTGGAATAGATGTGGAGAACATTTTCACAATCTTCGCCTGTTTCACGGGATTGAAGTGTTTCTATATCTTCATCACACAGTTTATCCTCTTTGGATTTTACACGTAATTTATTTAGAAGGAGTGCAAATTTTGAATCATCTTTCTGCCTCATTATATCGTCGAGCTCCACCTTTTTGAAATGATCTATCCATATTGCACCTTCAAGAGTGTCTTTATATAAGGGCGTACCAAAAACAGGAGGAAGTTGATAAAAGTCGCCAACAGCTATAACAGAGATACCACCAAAAGGCATTTGGTTTCGTGATTGTTTGATTTGTCTTAGGCGACCATGGATATAACACATTAACTTTTGATGTACCATTGATATTTCGTCTATGATTATAACTTGTATGTGCGCCAGTTTATTTCGAAGGGCACTTATTTTGTCTTCACTTAACGGCTGGTAAGGTAATTGTATTTGAAGCGGAATAGAGAGTGCACTGTGTATGGTAGAACCGTTAATATTGAATGCAGCTACACCAGTTGGAGCAATCTTAAGTATCGGTATATCATCTGGGTTATGCAACATTCGGCCTAGAATTCGTGTTCCTTCATAATAGATGCATTTTACTAAATGACTCTTTCCAGTCCCAGCACCACCAGTAACAAAAATATGAAATGGTTCACTCTTTCCTCCATTTACTTTGTTAAGACACCATTGTCTTATGTTGTAGAAAACTATTTTTTGCTTTTCATTTAAGGTTCTGATCAAAGAATGACCTTCATGTCTAGAAATTTTTGAAGATCGAAGTTCAACACTTTGGTCATCTTTTGTTTTGGTAGATTTTAAATCAGGAATATCACGATCAGCCTCAAAATCTTCAATATCTACATCTTCTTTGGGATATTCAAGTCTTTCCGCTTCAGTTTCAGGACATAAAAGAGCCCAAGCATTTTCTTGTGGTCCAAATTTGCATAAAAACTCTTTTGCTTCGTCAATGGCATCGGCATTCTTTTCAAATTTGTCACGGTTTTTTATCACAATCGAGCTCACTTTTTCCAGTTTTTCCCCAGATATGTTAACATAACCTCTCTGAATAAAATGTTCATAGGTCTCGAATCCTGGAGGTTTCAATTGCTCTTGTGTGCGATACGGCAGAAACAGTTGTAATAGGCTTAAATTATAATTTTCAGGCGATATTTTAGGATTGAACCGGGCATATCGTATAACTGCATCATCTGAACGTGTTCTTTTCTGAATGTATCCTAGATTTTGTTTTAATTCAAATACATTTTTGTTTCTTTTACAACGTGAAGCGTCCATTTGAGAAGTTGTTAAAATTCTGTATTCAGAACAAAAGGAAGCAAGGCACATATTGTCAAATTTGGAACCATTTGGTCGAGCTTTATATCTGTCTACCTTGCTTGTCATCCAAATATTCTCCTCGTTATCATCTGTTCGGTTTTGTATTACTTTAAGAGGTAAAGAAATTCGGATAGGGTCAGGTCCAACAGGTATATATTCAACTTTCCTTGAACATTCTTTTAGTCTCAGAGAGCAAACACGATAAACACTTTCCTGTGCTGATACTTCACGGTTATGCATATACGCTTGACCAAGTTTTTTCATGCTTTGCTTTGCATCATTATTTCCTTCTTTTATTTCCGATAGTGTATGGCTCAATAACATTCCCACCTCTCTTTCAGCTTTTGACAAGTAAGATACAACATAAGAAACACAGGCAAATACATTTGAAACATATTGCAAATCCATGTTAGCATTCCAGCATCTAAGTAAGTGTGGATTAAATTGATTTATCCAGACATCTTGTGGTTTTCTTTTGAGGATTATACTTTCTTGGGATGCTAATTCAGCATATGCCTTCTCAAATTGTTCTTGGGTAATACCAAGTTTTCCAAAAAGGTCAGTTGTACTTTCATAGTTGGTATGGTTTGCTAATTCATTTTTTACAGATTCCAACAATTCTTTGGCATTCTTTTGATCGGTTTTCATATCTTTACCTTCACCAACATCGACTGGTTTCGTGATAAACGTTTTTTGGGATATTGGTCTAGGAAAATTAAATCTACACGTCGTTCCCTTTTTTTTGCATGATTTAGAATGTTTCTTACTGTGGCTCTGGACGTGTGAAACAATTTCATTTAGTTCTGGATCTTCCTTTTCTGTAGGCTTCTCGCATGAAATGTACTTATCAATGAACTGTACAACATTTTCATCTTTATCAACTCCTAATATCGGTGCATTTTCAATCCATATCAACATATGAACATGAGGTGATCCCCTTTGTTGAAATTCAATACGATAAAAGTAATCTATGACGTTACCAATGGGTTTAGATGGTGATAATATAACTTTTTTCAAAAAAGTGTGAAATCGTTTATCAAACATTCTAGCAACAGTAACTGGATTTGATTTTAGAAGATTGCATTTGTCTGCCCAATCTAAATCGTCTATCTTTCTTGCATCGCCCGTTTGTCTGAGTAGTGTATTCATTATTTCAGGCCATCTCAAATCAGCTGAAGAAAATGATCCGAACCAGGTTGGTTTACCAAGTTGTCTCACCATTGCCAGAACATTTTTCTGTGCATTTTGCCAGTATGGTGGTGTGCCACGAATTTGTTTCAAGAATCTGTACCCCTTGTCCGCTTTTAGTATTTCACAAACTTTATCCACATTTTTGAAATCGGATGCAGTGATACAAGAGAAATCATCCTTCCTGTTTGAACTTTGTCTTAATGCAATAGAAACCTGTGACAAAACTTGCTGCATTTCATAGATATACTGGGCATAAAAAATATAATCAGTGTTTTGAGCAAATCTGTTATCCACATGCATCAATCTATTTTGCAAATAACGACCCAAGGTTATGTTTTCACTTCTAACATCATGGAATGTTGGCTGACCCTTTGGAAATAATGACGGAAAGCATTTTGCTTCATTGCTTTCATCTTTCAGTATTGATACAGGACTGTTTCCTTCACAAGGAGCACAACAAAGTATTTCATCAAAACATTGATCTAAAATGTCCTGCCCAATATTTGCTGGTTGTAAACATGTATCTAACTGAATCCCACATAACCGCTCTTCCGAATCATCTTCAACATCGTTTTTGTGCAATGGTTGATCATGTAAACTGTCGATAGGATTGTTTTCTTCAGGGTTTGGGTCTTTTGGCAACATATGTTCATCAATTGCTGAGTCTTCTATTTCAACATCGTCTTCGTGTATGTCATTATTCTGTGAAAAGGAATTTTCCCACTCGTTATCAATGGCGACATCAAAATACCACTTATTGTTTTCTTTCAAGTACTGTAGTGCATTCAACACTTTAGATTTATTCACATACTTGTATTTGTAATAGCTTTTGTATGACAATTTCCTTTTTAATTTAACACGAATCGTTTGGTCTTCGGTCTCTGGTCTAGGCAACATTTCCACTGTTTCATTTGTGTTTGAAGGTACACACACAACTGGACCATGAACTCCGTTTTGAGCACCTTTGGGCAAGGCCATTAATTTCATGAAAGGGATATGCAATCCAATTAAATGCTGTTCTAAATTGTTTAACTGTGCAATTTCTTCCGGAATATCATGTAGTTGTAGATTGTTTATATTTGCTTCTGCAGGTAGTTTTCCAGCTCGTAATTTGTTGTGACAGGTGAAACAAATCCATACAAATGATCTATCAGATTTTGCTATGTCACATATTAAATTGCATTGTGAATTACAGACATGCAGATATTTTTCACTGATACATGAAGTGTCCACATATTTGCTTTTAATACATTTCATTACCTGGCTTTTGAAAAGAAGTTTGAAACACACAGAGCACACATATTCTGGTCCACCACAAGTAATTTGTCGAAAGTGCTTTATTACATTATGTAAATCGGTCATTTTCAGTTTATTAAGTTCAGCTCTTTTCAAGTTACGTTTGAGTACATTTTGCCTGAATTTAGCGATTCTTCGGTATTTCATTTTTAAAGACATTGACCTTTTTTGTTTGAATTCTGTATTGCTATAGTTGTTTTTCGAAACACTCTTCATTAATGCCTTGTGCTGTTGTCTGAAATGTGGATTGGCATATCTTTTTCTAATGGTTGCATTGTGCTGTTGTCTGAAATGGGGATTGGCATATCTCCTTCGCATGACATTTCCCATTGTTGCCTTGTGCTGTTTTCTGAAATGAGGATTTGCATATTTTTTTCTAATAGTTGCATTGTGCTGTTGTCTGAAATGAGGATTGGCATATCTTTTTCTCATGACATTTCCCATTGTTGCCTTGTGCTGTTGTCTGAAATGAGGATTTGCATATTTTTTTCTAATAGTTGCATTATGCTGTTGTCTGAAATGAGGATTGGCATATCTCCTTCGCATGACATTTCCCATTGTTGCCTTGTGCTGTTGTCTGAAATGAGGATTTGTATATCTTTTTCTAATGGTTTCATTGTGCTGCTGTCTGAAATGAGGATTGGCATTTTTTTTTTTCATACTATTTTTCATGTTTGCTTTATGTTCACTTTTAAATTGTGGATTCTTGTACCGAATTCTTGATGTTGACTTAACTTTTTCCTTGAACCTTTCATTTAACAAATATTTTTCTTTTACGATTTTGATTTTTCTGGTTCTATACTCTAAGTCAGAATGATATTTTTCTTTCATTGCATTAAGATGTCTGTTCCTAAAAGTTTCACCACATATATGAATTTTATTTCCATTGTTGTCTTTGTTTATTTCAAAGAAATGTCTGTCGTGATACTTTTGGTTTTGTGCAATCTTTGCGCTCAGAATTTGTTGTGTTTTGTAAGCTTTATCATTCGCATATCTAACCTTCATTGCATTTGATTTCCTTGCTTTGCGAGCTATTGTACTTTGTAAACGTATTTCTTCCTTCGTGATACTAGTTTCTTTGTTTGCTGTAGCTCGTTTTTCCCTCATGATCTCTCTGCTCTGTTTGTTCCTTTGACCATAACTCTTTTTTTTTTTTCGTTTCTTTTTTGTTCCTTCAGGATTCATGTTAATCTCTTTTTCTTTTCTAGCACTGGCTCTTGTGGTGACCTTCGGTTCATTCAATTTTGATTCAGTCATATCCCGATTGGATTCTGCTTGGTAATCATGCTTTCTAGAATTGTTTCTTTGTGACGTTCGTCTGAGTTTTTTGCGGTCAGAACTAAGTTGAGCTCCATTTTCAAGTTTACTCCATTTTCGTTTTCCATTCGATTTCTTGGAAACGCTTTCAATTGATTTGGCTTTTGCATCTTTTTCCAAACTAGTGATCCTTTTTTTGGTTTTTCCATCTTCTACTTTAGAGTGTTTTAAGTTTTCATCTACAGAGCTGTCTATTGTCACAGTCGCTTCCGTTTTATTGGCAAAACAATGGTCTCCAAATTCCGTTTCTTGTAATTTTCTCAATTCAACCCTTACATTCTTTAATGACAATAGTTGGCCATTGTAGTCATGTGCATCGGGAAGTTTAGGTTTACTCGTTTTGTGCAAATCATCAGTCGTTTCATGAGTAAGCTCAATAATGTGTTCCTTTTTTGGATTTGGACTTGGTGCTTCATATTGCCGTTTCTTTTCATCAGAATGTGTTGGGCATTGAGACGTTGTGCTGTATTGCGTAGTTGAGGACATATTCTGACAAGTAGGGATGCCTTGTAATATAGGAAATCCGGTTAATGTCTCATTCTTACCGGATATTGCTTGTACTGAAATACCAGTTACTTCAAAATAATGGTTCATATGACAACTCAATGTCTTTGCTAATGTCATACAATGTTTGTAAACCCCTTGCCAGCTTGGTGTATGAAGTAAGATGCTGTACCCATTTTCACTTAAAAAGCCTCGATTGCTTCTAGAATGCGAATCAAATATAAAATACCCCTCATGTCCTGTTATAACTACAAATGTGTTGTTGGCGAAAGTCACAAAATGGGCATCACGAGTCTTACACAGTTGTTGTTCGAATGCCTGTTCTAATGTCACAAAACCAAGTTCTTTATTATGCGATTCAACTTCCAATAGCTGTCCTAGAATTGTTTCGTGGTATACAATCGTAAAATAGTCATTCCAGTCATCATATCCATCCAATTCCGTAGGTAATTGATTCATGGCTAAGTAATCCGTTGTGACTGAAGTGCTTTTACTTATATTGGTATACAAATTATCACCTATTGTCAAGATTCGATCTAGATCACAACTCTTCCATTGGTTGGCTTTCTTAGACTTGCTGTTTAACACTGCAATTAAAGAATTACAAACACATTGTTTCCCGCTTGAATTGCCAAATCTTGGATGGCCCTGATTGAACGTTCCCTGAGCAATAATCGTCTTTTGGAAATTTACCTTCGTACCCATTTTGTTATGTTCGTTTGACTGGGTTTTATCCGTAGGACTGGCATTCTCATAGGATATAGGATTGAAGTGGTATTCTGTGCGTATTTTTTTCTGAAACTGGGATGGGTCATTTGTTGTACGACTTTCATGACACTTTTGCTTATAGGCTTTGTCCACCTTGTTTGTTTTACTCGTTTGTTTCATGCCTTTTCTTTCAGAAGTCTCACAAACATTCGATGTCTTTTGTCTAATTAACATATATACTTTTGGAGCAACAGACGATCCAATTTTCTTTTCACTTTCATTGGTCACTGAAACTACATGGATGCTTTTTTGGGGAGCCTCAACTGTTTGCAAACCATTGATGGGAATGTTTATATTATCACTATCATTTTTTGATGCCATTTTGGATAATTCTTTAGGACATAGTGGTGTGCTTGTAGTGTATTTCTCTTGATATTGTGGAGCATCAGATGCAAGTGTGTTCTCCTTTTCAGTTCCATTGTGCTGTTCGTTGGGATTATCGCAGTGAAATGATTGTACTGACAAAACAACATCGTAATGTATACGTTGTGTATTTCTCAAGTAAATTCCTTTGTCAGAGGTAACCATTCCAAGTTGTACATCCTTGCCCGAAAATATACTCCATTTAGTGTTCTGCTCGTCATATATGTATATATCAGTTTCAATCAAATTTGCCAAAACCATAATCTCCATTTCGGTAGCCCAGGTACCCCTTTGAAATACTTTGCTCTTTGTCACGTAATCTGAAACGTTAGCAAAACCATCTCTCAAACGTGTCTCAAATCTGTTCTTGTTTTTCAAAAGATGAACAACAATAGCTTTTCTTACAAGTAAGTGGTTGTTCTCGTTTCCTGATACACAAAATGATATGGCACGAAAGAAGCAATTTCCATCACCCGTTACATGTTTGATTGTACATGGATGTTCAATAGGTTGACATGTTTGACCTTCAATATCAGAAGTGGGTGTGATCTGTTGAATGTTTAACTTTGTGCAATATTCTTTCTTCTTCATTTCATTCACAGGTGAAAAGTGCAAGACAGACTTTTGTATTTCTCCTAGTATTATCAAGTCATCAGGGTCTTCATCAAATATGCTTGTAGTCATACTTGTTACATCCTTTTCTATTTTCGTAGTGCTCATTTCCGTCACGTTTGGTTCATCCAACTTTAAATCGAGCGATGAATCCTGAGAGGATTCTGCTTTATTCTTACGAGTTCCAGAAATGCTTGTATGTGACGTATGTGTGATTTTTTTGCTGTCTGATGTAAATTCTGTCTCATTCTCAAGGATATTCCATTTCTGTCTCCCATTCGATTTGTTGGAAGTGCTTTCAAATGCTTTGTCTTCGGATTGTTCTTTGAAAGTATTGATTTCACTCTTTTCTTTTCCCTCTTTCTGTTGCGGGTGGTTTGACTTATCATCTGCAAATACCTGTTCTTCATCGATGCTTTCTGTGGGGGTTTTAATCTTTGGAGAATCACCGATGGGGCGGTTTTCATTTGTATTTGATGTCACTGTGGATAACTGTTTGGGACATTGTGGTGCGTTGTTGGTTTTGCCTTCTTCAATTAGATTAATTGTAGATGCAAGTGTGTTCTTTTGTACAGTTTCACTGTCGTCATCTTTGTTTGTGTCCTTCGAACATTGCGATATATTGTCCTGTTGAGGGTCATGTACTTTCACTTGGATGAGTCTGTATGCTACACTATTTGGAAGATTCGTTATATGTGCCAATTGTAAACAAAATGCGTAAGCACCTGTCCATGTGTTCGTGTGCATCAACATGTGTCGTCCACCTATTTCTGTTTGTGCATGTGTGTCAAAGATATAATATCCAGTGGTATGAGGCATTATAACAAAAGTATGTTCGTTAAATTCGACTAGGCATCCATCTGACTTTTGTTGTGTATCTAGTGCATCTTGTAGGGCATTGATCAACGGAACTTTACCAGAGGGTACATTTGTTTCAGTGTGTTCTTGTATAAGAGGACCGGTGTGGGATTCACAAATTTCTAACTCAAAACATTTGTCAAAGGCATGAATTATCTTTCCACTAGGATTGTTGGCCGATTCACGTGGATCATCCGGTATATCAGCGTCTTTAGCACATGTCACGATAGTATCAAGATTTGAAGAGGTCCATTTGCTCATGTCGTTGTTCTTAGAAAAAAGTGTAGCCATCACACCAATTTGATAACTATGGTCGGAAGATATTTGACTTTCTTGTTCATTCTCTTTTACAGGAGTGCTCAAACTCTTTACAAAAACTCTATTACTATTGTTATCTTCGTTTTCTTTGGTGGAGTGTTTTCCTGTTTTATCGTTGGCAAGGTCGTTCTCATTGGTGGTGATGTTCTTTTCTGTTGAGTCGTTGGCAAGGTCTTTATTATTTCCATTTTGAGATTGCTTCAAATGTGATTTTTGTTTTCTTCTTGTTGATCTTGTGTACAAGTATGCCATTGCTTTCCCAATGTACGTGACACCTTTCTCTCGACCTTTGCCTTTGTCCATGCTAGAATATGGGTCATTTTTCGCATTCGTTGCTTTACGGGACACACCTCTTTCATTAAGCGGCTTAGTTCTCTTTGTCTTTACCGTTCTCCAAATTTCGGCATTATCATCATCAGTTACATCAGTTCGGTCATAATTGGTTCTCTTCCTAAATGTAGTTCTTGTGAATGTCGTTTTAATGTCACTTGTACACGATTGGCAATCATTATCTTCGATTCTGTTACTATTCTGACATTCATCAGATTTCCTTTTCTTTGTGGTTGATTGGTTTGGCGAAAGTAGTCTTTTCTTGCCCCGAGGAATATGCTTTTTCCCGCTTGATGAAGATTTGTTTCTCTTGTCTTGTGCACGAGTTATAGGACTTGGCTGTGCTGCGTGGTCATTATCATTATTGTCTTTCGTTAAATGTTCGTACATGTTTACGTCAATAGGGATACCAAATTGGTCGTATAAGCGCTTAGACAAATTGTTGTTACCACAATAGCAACATATCCATACTACTTGAGCATTGGTCAACTCTTCTGCAGAAGGTAATCCCATACATGGCACATGGTAATGGTTCAAGCATGTTTCACAGGTTGTTTTGTTCTCATTCTCTTGAATATCTAGGCCACAGACGCAACAATCCCCATTGCCTTTCATGATATACGTGTTACTATTCGGTTCAAGTGATGTGTCCGTTTCCAACATGGTTTTAATGATTAGCCGTACAAATTTATACGATTTGGCTCAGAACTTCACGTATATAATTTAGACGGGAAAAATGCAATCTCTTGGCTTATATCTATATGATATATAGTTCTTCAATATATAATGCGTTTTCTTTTTGTTTTAATGATTATAACATAGGCTTACACACATTCGTGCATATACTCGGAACTTTAGTAATCAGGTTTATCTCACCGTCACTCTTTTTTATATGTACTTAGCACACTCTGCTTATTTTGATCTTCACGTTCTCACAAAACCCCTTGTTTACTCGATTATAAACAAATTTTACGTCACTTTTGGTTTCACGTTCTTGAAATTTCTTTCCTCAACAATCAATCACACTGTGCCTCTTCTATCAAACAACTCTGCTAAATTATTTGCGTTCCTGTAAGTTACACAAAGACTATCTTGCCGCTTTTCAATGAATCAGACTCACTCCTTTATTTAGTCTCTCTTACAATCTCGAATATACCACTATGCTCAATTATCTGTTTCTTGACAGTCAGTTTCGCTTTTCCTATAGTCTCTTATGCAATCTCCCGTTTTTTGTGTGCAATATTTGTATTGTCTTTAACGTTCTATATAATATACACACACAACCTTGTCACCAATCTTTGAAAATTCCACCAGTTTATAATTCAAAGCAACTCACCACAGCCCAAAGTTGTTTTTTTAATATCAGAAAATTCACTCTTTATCATTAATTTATTTACATTAAGCTTTAACAACTCGTATACCAAAATATCATTCACTTTTACACCAAGAATTAAAGAAATTCACACGTTTACACTTTTTAAGGAATTGTAATCAGTTATTTAATATTCGTTCCAAGTCTTTTCCAATTCGTTCCAAATTTTTTCCAATTCGTTTCAAGTCTTTTCCAATTCGTTCAGATCTTATTGCAAGCGTTATTGGGATGAATCGTTCATGAAAAAATGAGGTGAAATGGATGAAATGAGCTCACAGCTGTGATAAATTCTTATGAAAAATGAACATGTAATGATTTTTTTGCTTATGGGAAATGTCTTCTTAGAGGGGAGGTGAAATGAGTGGAAGTGAAAAATATTTCAGTCCAACAAGACGTCTGAAAATGGAAGGAGTGTATAGAAGTCTTTTATACAAAGAACACAAAACATATACCGTACTGAAAATCCAGGACCTGCAGACAGAGAAAAGAAAAGAAAAGAAAAAGATATGCATGAGACATAAACAAGGAGATGGAATGCTTTTTAAACCATCAGTATTGTTTGGATATATATCAGTTAATATTTTGTTTTGATATTGAATATAAAAAAGTATATTCAATTATGATTCATTCGCATAATGTACTATAAGATGGTTAAAAGAATCCCTGCAATCTGATTGGATAATTACCGTGTAATTATTTTTACTGGATGCACGCAATATCAACACGATATATGCAATATTAAAATCGATAACACCGATATCCTGAACAAAATGGCGAAATCGCGGCGGCGATTTGATTTTCCAGCTTCTATAAGAAAAAGAATTATCTAAATTGTTGGATGATTTAAATGTGACTAGCATGAAAATTTCAATTAAAGTATGGATTCTCAAAGTTGGCAAAGTTTGCATGAATCAAGAACGTCAATTTAGGAGACATTTTTACGCCAGAATTGGACAAACTGTTATAGTTCTAAACTAAGTTCTATGCTTCTGTACATAGACCGACGGTGAGTTGTAAACCTAGACTTTAGTACCTTCGCTGTGGCATACAACGCCACTTTTTGGATCACTGTACTTAAGATATCCGTAACAAATTTCAATTTCTCGAGGCTGTGTTGGTGAAAGTGAAGCGAGAGGGGCCAGGAAGCACCACACATAAAGCCTCAATTTCAGTACTTGATATGGACAAGATCCAGACCTCTTCTAATTTAGATTGCACCTCTCTAACACTCAAAAAAGCTTGCAAAATAAGTTTTTATTGATTTAATGACTTTCTTTTGGGTTTCATGTAAAGGTCAGTTAGGCCTGACTTTATTTTGTTAAGGTTTAGGCTTAAGTCATTCTCCATTTGTTTAAATCCATTGCACTAAGTAACAACAAACAAATTATGCAAATTTAAAAATCATGCGTCCAATAATTATAATTACCAGACGCATGATTTTGCCATGCATCCAATAAATCTGTAAAATAACAAAATTTTGTATTTTTGACAATTTTGGGGGTCCCATCTTATAAAACAGATGATGCACAGGTTTAATTTGTGGGTCGGTGCAATTGTGTACACGCGCTACCTTTGAATTTGGTCTAAAACCATTCAAAGGTACCTTGTACACACAATCCCTACCGACGCACTCAAACCTGTGCATCATTTGTATAATGACCAATGACTACTTGTGTATTAATTACAATTTTCTCAAAACTTGCTATCAAACTCTATAAAAAACATATTGAAAGGCTTTACGCAATCTTGAAATCGATATGTGTATTACAAGATAACTTTGGTGTTGAGCCCTCCTTGTCACCCATAGAATTGAGGATGCAACAAAACCTCTCCAACTTAAAAAAAAGGTAATCTTTTTTTTCCCCCCTGCTATGATTTACATCATCTTCTATTCTGACGACAAAACTTATAATTAATCGCAAAATATAAAGGGTGACATTTAAACCTACAGTGTACATGTAATTTCCATATAATTATAAACATTATTTTGGGTGTGTGATTTTGTACATGTGCAGAACTGTATGTATTTTTATTATTTTTTTTAAATAAAGAAATGATTTACAACCCAAAATATATGCATTTCATATTACTAATGTATTACTTTACTTCTTTTTTTTACACCTGGAAGATTCTGGTTGAAAGCTGTCTGGTTTGATGACAACGTGAGATGGGAACTTCCAACCTTCAATCAACTGTTGATATGTACAGTATCTGTAATACAAAATATAAATATAAAATAAAATTTAAATCATTAACATTCATATTATTTTGCATGAGTTTGAATATTTTATGAAATGAACAATTTTTGTTTCAGACACAAGTTTTCAAGGTATGTACAACTGGTATGAATTGAATGATCCCAACACAAAATTGTGGAAAGTTATTGTTGACTACTTGTTTATAAATTGCAATTTTCTCAAAACTTGCTATCAAACTCTATAGAAAACATATTAGAAGGCTATAAACAATCTTAAAATTGATATGTGTTTTACAAAATAGCTTTGGTGTTGAGCTCCCCTTATCACATACAATTGAAGATGCAACAAAACCTATCCAACCTTCAAAATGATATCTTCTTTTCTATATCTTAAGTAGACACACATGAAGTATATCTACGGGATTGTGCTTTCATAAAGGAGGTACAAAATCATGTCAAATTTTTATCTGATCATTCTAATTTAATGAGAGTTAATGTAGGGCCTAATTTTTTTAATCTAGCAGAAACTTCATCAGAGGCTAACTGACGAGGGAACATAAAAAACATAATACTATATACTAAACATAATACAAACATATGCATACAGCTAAGGAAGGGGGTGTAAACATAGAGCAATAAAGAGGCTTTGAACGGCCAATCAAACTTGGCTGGGAATGGAGAGGAAACACACAAAAAAAAAAAAAATATATATATATATATATAGGTAATATATCGTGGGACAAGGGAGAGGGTAAAGACAAATGTAAATAAGAATAGGGGAGGCCTGATCAAAGCAGTGATAAAGACCTTGAATAGAAAGGCATTTGGATGGGGAAAGAGAGGAAGGCATAAGAAGGAAGTAAGGAAGGCCAAATTGAGAAGGGGGGGGGGGGTAAACAAAGGGATGCTTACGTGAATAATGCAGACGGTCGAGAGTGTGGAGAATGTGGTGATTACGGTACCATGTAGGATGGAACAGAGGCGAGGTTATATGCGATGAAAGGCGGTCACAATAGGCGAGGATGGATGCGATAAAAGGCGGTCACAAGAGGTAATCTATCATTGGTAGTCTGGATGGAGACTCCCGTTTCAGGACCTCAGACCTGAGAGAGCAAACTTCCTTAATGGTTTGTGTAGCTGTCCAAATTGTAAATTAGAAAAGAAACAAATTATGCAATTGTAAAAAACTAAACTAGATGGATCTCTGACTGTGTATGCCTCCACGGCTCCGCCATTGCACATTATATATATAAAAAAGCCCCAATTAACATGCACTAAACAAATTTGTCAACTCCATTTTGATAGTAATCTGCCAAAAACATCTGATATCACAATTTTGAGCTAATCATGCATACATCCCGCCACCCCACTCCATGAATGGAGGGATACCATGAGTGCTTGTAAAATCTCCGGCTCCTATCAAAAGAAAAAGATCTACCAGTACTGACTCTACACAAGGAACTTTTGCTAAAAAAAAAAGGGGGGGGGGGTGCTAAAAAAGGCTTGTATACCAAAAGAAAAAGGTCTACCCGTATTGACTTTTGCTCAAAAGTTAGAATTGCTGGGAACATGCATATGCATAACCTAAATAACACTGAGCGGAGAAGCCAGGGCATACAAACAACTGAGATGTTGAACATACTGAGAACGTATCGCCCCTGGGGGGTGTTTCATAATGCTGTTCATAAAGTTACGCATGACTTTACAAACAACTTGTATATGAAAAGCCAAATGGGATGCTCAATCATTATTAAATACATCAACTAAAGTTGAACTGTGCAGATGTAGATTAACATTTTTATGATAACAAACATTTTTAGTGCAAAGTATTTTTTTTGCCATAATTTAATTGAGTTGATTGAAAATATCAGAAAAAACTTTGGGCATCCTATCTGGCACTTCATATACAAGTCGTTCGTAAAGTCATGCGTAACTTTACGAAAGCTTTATGAAACACCCCCCTGGCAACTTTAGAGGCATAAAAAAAACCTTCCCCCTCCCAACTTACTTCAAGAATGAGCGACGGTGCAGCCAATTCCTTGCTGTTTGTATACTGCACGGAACTAAGGCATCAGCCAGATAGCTGGCCTTACAAACTTGACCGCACGTTGTCAGAGCAGGGGAAGATCTAAAAACAAACAGAAGAAACAAGAAAATGTATTAAACCCAAATCACCTCTAATGACAGCTTTCCCACACACAAACAAATTACATCAAAGCTGTGCTAAGCTTAAAAATAAACTTGTTTAAAACATACAGTTGGTCTACAAAAAAAATAGAGCAAGAACCAGAAAATGATGAGGATGAACTTAATCACTGGCTTCTTGAATGGTGAGCCCATACCTGCCAACCTGAGACAAGAAAAATTAGGAGTAAATTTTTCTGAATGTCATTCATTCCCCCATGGTTGATACTGAAGTCGGCCGAACACACAATGCAAAATGCGTGTTGAAGTCCAAGTGCTGATTCTGCAACTGGAAATTGTTTCCCGTATTCTTTCTTATACTTCTGATTATGAACAGCACGAGTCTTACCCATTTTGTCCTTCTAAAATGGAGAAATCAAAGAAGAAGAAGAATATAGTAGTAGTAATCCAAAATAAATCCGAGGAAGTCCGGTAAATAACAAGCTTCCACGATCGCAGTCATCGCACAAGCATTGAAGAAAACAGGCCAATGTATACAGTGTTTATGCACGGTGTATCAACTGCACATGTAATATAAATACACGTGGGCTATACGCATGCAGTTACTATGCAACAACGCTGCATGTAGTGTATGTATTAGTACAACGTCCGCACACACTTTATCGATATAGCTTGCGCACGTGCTTCCATGTACTAGTACATGCAGTACATGGATAATGACTGCGGAACTAACGATCACGTTCGGGCTGCACTGTGTATATCTTCTATGAGCGCGAGCGCGGATGTCGGCGTGATCTGGTTATCAGTGCTGTGTTAAGCTTTAGTCTTATGCAACAGTCGTTTGTTTTAAAAATATTTTAAAATTAAACAAAATCGGAGTTTTGAGGCATGCACTCGGAATTCGGAGTTGGTATGAAAAATGCGGAGGAACTCCGCCTAAATCAGGGTGGTTGGCAGGTATGTGAGCCCACAGGAGTAAATGGGGGAACAAGGTCTCATCCAATATTTCACCCTGCTGCAACTAGTAAATCAATACAGTCACCTAGAGATCCTAGGACCTATAGATTTATGTCAAAGATCGGTTGGGGAAATTAAAATGATGGCTAACTGGAGTGTCAAGCATGCATCCATAAAAGTGTCTGAGAGCGGTCTTGGTTTTGCCTACATAAAAAATGCTGCACACTCTGCATGTGATCAGGGGCCCTTTTTTTTCTTTTCAAAATGGCTGCTCAGATTGGAGGCATGGTACATTTTCTGTGACAGTCAACTATTTTTCAAGATGGCCGCCAGATTCTTAAATTTGTAAAATCAGATAGTGATCCATTTTAGCAGTGTTTTTCATGGTTTTTTTCTTTAAAAAATTAAATTACAAAAAAAAAGAAAAACAAAAGGGGGAGGCGGCCTCCAAAAAGAAAGCGGGCAGGAAACTAAACATGTGTATCTGTTTTAATGGCCTAAATGACCTCTACTGATTCGCAACATTTCAAACACCACTGTACAAAACTCGACTGAGTTCACTCAAAAGTTCTTTAGTGACAATTGATGACACCTACTAAATAGCAGGTAAAGACAATCTTTTCAAATTACCCATGATAACAAATATTCCTTAAAAATACAAAACATGAATCTGCCAAACAAGCCAGTCATCATTCTGTTATATTTTGGTCGCCACGCATGCGCGCAAACAAACTTAATCCTCATGTAAAATCATTAACACAAATCCGTCAAAATGCGTGACTAGACAGAACGGAAAAAACCCAGCGGCAGTATATTTACATGATTTGGAGCTGTGAATCAGCACAAAATTACAGAACTGAATTATTGCAGTCATGTTGTAGGTTAAAAGCATGATTATGGGGCACCACATTCAATAGTTAGTATGATTCAACATTATTTTTTCCCATGTGTAAACGTATGCAGTAATCGATGCCTTTCATCACTACAAATCAAAACGCATAGAGCCTGGAGGGCATAAAAGTTACCCGACATCTATAAAAGAGCTGACAGGGCTGTCAACGCTCCCGCATTTGGAGGGAGTCTCACGCCAACCCAAAAGCATGTAGCGGGAGACTCCCGCCACCCCTAATTTTGCTGGATTTGGCACTAATATTTTCTCCAAAAAAAAATCTCCCTCCAAGCAGTTTCCTAAAGTTGACAGCCCTGAGAGCATGCATGTGCCATTCAATTCATATTTGAATACAGACCACTCCGCACGCACGCTGAGTAGCCGAGAAGCCTGTTTCAAATCGGGCAAAGCTAGATTTCCATGCAATCGAAACCAGGCTGACCAGATTATAAACATTAAAAAAAACAGAAATACGAAGTTGTAAACCATCCAGAGGCTCCTAATAAATTGGGTTACGGTACTGATTAATTAATTATATCATTACAAATTTTTATTCAGTTATGGATAACTGATTTTCTTATAAAACTGAAACTATGGCATATTTATTCAGTACACCAGTTTACAGTTACAACAGTGCCATGCGCTGACATGAGCGCAATTTTAATAAACTGGTAAACATACAGGAAAACAAACCACTGACCTCTAGAGGTCAATTCTCGGGTAAATTAAGCAAAACCCATGCAAATATGTTGTGAGCACACAGCGCAGGCAGTGACGCAACAATACATGCGCATCTGGAAACATTGATGACACTGCCTGCGCTGTGTGCTCACATCATATGTGCATGGGCGCTATCTAAATTTACGTGATAACCACTGACCACTAAAGGTCAATGTTTTGTTTACCTGTAAATTAAAATGGGGCCCATAACTGTAAACTGGTGTATACTGAATGAACGCCATTAAACTAATACCAACAACAACAACAATACATATCGGTATCTGTTATAACACATCAAGGTTATACTAGGCGTAATTGCAGTATACCCTACCATATTGTTAGTCTTCAAACATTAGCCATAGATATAGATTGTGATTTTATTGTTTGCGATAACGGTGATACAGGTATTAAGATTAAATGCAAGTGTTTGTATTCATTTGGTGGATGAAAAATTAAATTATACGCCGTTTTGTGCGTCATTGCAGCGCTGAATGTGGTGTGTTCGTCAGAAATTTGTAACTAGACTGGTAGTGGTCATTGGTCGTTTCTAATTTTCTATTTCTAATATTTGTCAAATTGTGGGTTCTAAATCTGTGCCCCCGTAAAACCGTGGTAAGGTATTCTGCAAATGTTCAGACTTCAGAGTTATTAACTGTTTAGACGTCTAAGTTTCTCATTTTGCCTTGTATCACAGCAAATACACAAATAATTACATTCTGTAAAAATGCACCATTTTAAGCATATTTCTAAAATATTTCATTGTTTACCATACATTTCACACTTTCAGTTTCATAACCCAGTTTTGTAGAAGTACACATACCGTAGCCTATACCGTGCGAGTCAAAAAAAGTCACACACACCCACACACGCGCACAAATGTTTGTTGATATTTGTTATTTGATATTTAATACATGTGTGGCATGATTAATTTTGTTAGGGATGTTATTTGGATCTGCAAAGACCGAATTAATACCCAAATCCCAATTGTTTTATTCAAACATCACATACATGTAGATCTAAGCAACTTTGGCGCAAGTCGATTTTTGCACTCTTGCAAACAATGCCTCCTGTTCATCCAAGTGTGAACACATAGATCTACCACTCAAAAATGGTACCAAATGATTTGGAATAAAACACTCTTTCATAAGATGTATAATAATTTACTGTTGATAGATAATTTTTTTAATAATTATCGATTTTCTAGATGTAAACTTATTTTGGAAACACACTGTATAGTCACTACACATACGACCTAGAGGATCCGGGCTAACTCGGACCTGGGGACAACTCGGCCCAGCACACAAAAACGGTCATTTTTTGACATTTTACCCCAACTCTAACCCTAACCCACACATAGGAGCATCACTATCCTGGCTGTGTAGTAAAAGCTGTGCTTTTGATTCTCAACATTTCAAACACCACTGTACAAAACTCAACTGATTTCACTCAAAATCGGTACTTTAGTGACAATTGATGACACCTAAATGGCAATGATTTAAAAATTCAAATTGTAAGTTTAGTGTCAAACTTTGCTTACAGCTGCATCGACTTGATTGTGTACAGTCTATGCAATATTGTGTATGGGTCTAAAAATACCCGCCTCACAGCAAGCATGCAGTGCTAGAGGTCAAAACACTTTAACATTGACTCTCTATGCTTTGCTGGAGTGCCCTAACCCTAAACCTAAACATGCAAAAAATGACCTTTTTTTGCAGCTGGGCCGAGTTGTCCCCTGGTCCGAGTTAGCCCGACTCCAACCTAGAATCCGAGCAAACTCGGCCCAAAGCTGCCTACAGTAGCTGCAAAAACCGTCAATTTCTTACATTAAACCCTAACTTCCTAAGGCCATGTAAAATTGATTTCATGTTGATCGTCCCCGCCCGCTTCCTTTTTGGGTGCCGCCTCCTATTTTTTGTTATTTGTTATTTTTTTGTTATTTTTTTGTTTTTTTTTTTTGAATTTTTTTTTGATTTTTTTTTTTTTGAAAGAAAAAAAACATGAAAAACACTGCTAAAATGGCTCTATTTCTGATTTAAAAAAAAAAAAAATTGTCGGCGGCCATCTTGAAAAAAAATAAGCCTCGACTGTCAGGGAAAATGTACCGAGCGGCCATTTTGAGCGGCCATTTTGAAAAATATCAAATATCAAATAACATGGTACACCCTCCTCCTCTTTTTCAAAAAATCCGGACGATCAACATGTAATCAATTTTACATGGCCTAACCAAACGCAAACTCTAACCCAAAACCTGCAAAATTGACCATTTTTGCAGCTGAGACGAGATGTCTTTGAGCCGAGTTAGCCCGACAACACCGTAGACCTTCATTGATATAGTCTAGTCTACGTTTTATAGAACTCAGTCATACTCATAGTCATACTCCATTACAACATGTAGACTTTATACATGCCAGTCTACATGCGCAGCTCCACACACACCAACATCGAACACCTTACTTCAATACTTGGCTTTGGGCATGGCAGTGACGCTTTCCATTAAAATAATTGTTACAAAATATAAACTTACCAAAATAAATACGATAATTGTTACAAACTTAGAACTTACCAAATATCACTATCAGTATCAGTTTCCACTAAACTGTCGGCAGGATAACGGGCATCAATTGAGAACACGAGAACAATCTACAAAAGGTCGAAGAAAGGCTCCAACTCGAAAATCTTGTCAGCATTCGATCGAGAACTTGTCTGTAATTTCGTGTATTAAATCGAAGGCCTGCACTGTGCGCGACGAGGTGCCGGTGACGCATGCAGCATGCAAAAGCGTAAGCGCAGCAAGCTCAACGAACCCAAACAAACCAAGCTGCTCTAATGTCAAAGGTTAAGGGAGTATGGTACGCCGAATGTACTTTTATATTTTTACACCACCATTATTTTCCACACACACACACACGTTGATAGGTATGACAAATATCATAAATCTTCATGACATTGTTTTTTTCTAGCAGTACGGTATCTCGCTTATTTTTTGCTCTATTTTCTCTCAAATTTTAGTTGACCAGCCCACCTATACTTGTTCCAAACAAGTATTACATGTCTAGTCAGGTGGGCTGTATCTAATACAGACCACCTTATATTTTTGTTAAAATTGCCTTTATTATTATTTATTTATTTATTTATTTATTTTTCTTATTTCGACCCACTTTTTTGTTAGCAAGATAAGTTGAAAATGGCTCAATCAAATGATTTGATATTTAGCACACATATGTATAGCCATATGGACAAAACAAAGTAAGGTTTTCAACCTTGACCTTGACTGATGACGTCATCTAGGCGCCATTTTGTGAAATTTTCTGAAAATTTACTTATGATCATAATTTCATAACGGTAAGTCATTTCTCATTCATATTTATCATGATCAAGGTCAATATCAGTCCGGTCAATTTCAGGTCAAAAAACGCGCACGTGTGCGTACGTCCGCGCGTCAATGCGCGCGCAAAATTTTTAAATGCTCAAAATCGTCTCAAATTTTTTTTGCATACGTTTCAGGTCATTTTAGGCATTTTATAAAAAATCGCGCGTACGAGCATGCGCGCGCGTTTTCGCGCGTAACACCATTAAAAAACATAGAATCGCCATTTTTTTTTCTTTCATGATATTTCTCATATTTTTTCAAGGAATTTGATTCCATGTTTATCTCTTTATGACCATTATTAACAAGATGAGCGTAAATTCAAGATAAGTGTCAGTGCGCGCAAGGTCTTTTAATACATAGCATATATGGGCAAAAACATGCCTATACAAAATCCGTTATAGCTCTTTGGAATGCACCGGGATCCTCATTTTTGTTTTCATATTAAGATAGAGTATAAGTCGGAAATATGATTCCATGTCTCATTTGGCCATTAAGTGTATCGTGACATCATCACAATGGCCTTGGAACTCAAAATACGAATGTGCATATTATGACGTCAGCATATTCATGTAAAATTTATTGTATCTCTGTAAATATTGATCAATTTTCTTCAAAATTTCGATATGTTGTAGCTAAGACAATTCTCTACAAGCGCAGTAATAACCATTTTTCATTTTGATGACGTCATCATAGTGAAAATTTTGATTAAAGGCCTCATGTCAAAAACTTCATAATTTGCGTGTTATGCCTATAGAAGGTGAATTTAGTTCACGTTATGAATCTACATGATATTGTCTTTTAAGAATTTGTAAGCAGTATGTCGCTTATTTTTGCTCTATTTTGTCTCAAATGTTAGTTGACCAGCCCACCTATACTTGTTCCAAACAAGTATTATATGTCTAGTTTATTTTTCTTATTTCGACCCACTTTTTTGTTAACAAGATAAGTTGAAAATGGCTCAATCAAATGATTTGATTTTTAGCACACATATGTATAGCCATATGGACAAAACAAAGTAAGGTTTTCAACCTTGACCTTGACTGATGACGTCATCTAGGCGCCATTTTGTAAAATTTTCTGAAAATTTACTTATGATCATATTTTCATAACGGTAAGTCATTTCTCATTCATATTTTCAATGATCAAGGTCAATATCAGTCCAGTCAATTTCAGGTCAAAAAACGCGCGCGTGCGCGTACGTCCGCGCGTCAATGCGCGCGCAAAATTTTAAAATGCTCAAAATCGTCTCAAATTTATTTTGCATACGTTTCAGGTCATTTTAAGCATTTTATAAAAAATCGCGCGTACGAGCATGCGCGCGCGTTTTCGCGCGTAACACCATTAAAAAACATAGAATCGCCATTTTTTTTTCTTTCTTAATATTTCTCATAATTTTTCAAGGAATTTGATTCCATGTTTATCTCTTTATGACCATTAATAACAAGATGAGCGTAAATTCAAGATAAATGTCAGTGCGCGCGAGGTCTTTTAATACATAGCATATATGGGCAAAAAACATGCCTATACAAAATTCGTTATAGCTCTTTGGAATGCACCGGGATCCTCAATTTGTTTTTCATATTAAGATAGAGTATGAGTCGGAAATATGATTCCATGTCTCATTTGGCCATTAAGTGTATCGTGACATCATCACAATGGCCTTGGAACTCAAAATACGAATTTTCATATTATGACGTCAGCATATTTATGTAAAATTGATTGTATCTCTGTAAATATTGATCAATTTTCTTCAAAATTTCGATATGTTGTAGCTAAGACAATTCTCTACAAGCGCAGTAATAACCATTTTTCATTTTGATGACGTCATCATAGTGAAAATTTTGATTAAAGGCCTCATGTCAAAAACTTCATAATTTGCGTGTTATGCCTATAGAAGGTGAATTTAGTTCACGTTATGAATCTACATGATATTGTCTTTTAAGAATTTGTAAGCAGTATGTCGCTTATTTTTGCTCTATTTTGTCTCAAATGTTAGTTGACCAGCCCACCTATACTTGTTCCAAACAAGTATTATATGTCTAGTTATTTATTTATTTTTCTTAATTCTTGCCACTTTTTTGTTAGCACGATAACTTTGAAATGGTTCAATCAAATGCTTTGATATTTGACACACATATGTATAGGCATATGGACAAGACACGGTAAGGTTTTCAACCTTGACCTTGACTGATGACGTCATCTAGGCGCCATTTTGTGAAATTTTCTGAAAATCATCTCATGATCATATCTTCATAACCAAAAGGTATTTTTCATTCATATTTATCATGATTAAGGTTAATATCAGTCCGGTTAATTTCAGGTCAAAAAACGCGCGCGTGCGCGTACGTCCGCGCGTCAGTGCGCGCGCAAAATTTTTAAATGCTCAAAATCGTCTCAAATTTATTTTGCATACGTTTCAGGTCATATTAAGCATTTTATAAAAAATCGCGCGTACGAGCATGCGCGCGCGTTTTCGCGCGTAACACCACTACAAAACATAGAATCGCCATTTTTTTTCTTTCATGATATTTCTCATATTTTTTCAAGGAATTTGATACCATGTTTATCTCTTTATGACCATTATGAACAAGATGAGCGTAAATTCAAGATAAATGTCAGTGCGCGCGAGCTCTTTTAATACATAGCATATATGGGCAAAAACATGCCTATACAAAATCCGTTATAGCTCTTTGGGATGCACCTAGACCCCAATTCTGTTTTAATATTTGAAAAGAGTATATGTGAGAAATATGATTTCATGTCTCATTTGGCCATGAAGTGTATCGTGACATCATCTTAATTGCCTTGGAACTCAAATTACGAATTTGCATATTATGACGTCAGCATATTTATGGAAAATTGATTGTATCTCTGTTTATATTGATTGATTTTCTTCAAAATTTCAATATGTTGTAGCTAAGATAATTCTCTACAAGTTCAATAAAAACCCTTTTTCATTTTGATGACGTCATCAGAGTGAAAATTTTGATTGAAGGCCTCATGTCAGAAATTTCATAATTTGCGTGTTATGACTATAGAAGGTGAATTTCGTTCACGTAATGAATCTACATGATAGTGTTTTTTAAGAATTTTCAAGCAGTATCTCGCTTAACTTTGCTCTATTTTGTTTTCAAATTTAAGTTGACCAGCCCACCTATACTTGTTCCAAACAAGTATTATGTCTAGTTTATTTTTCTTATTTTGAACCACTTTTTTGTTAGCAAGATAACTTGACAATGGCTCAATCAAATAACTTGAAATTTGGCACACATATGTATAGGCATATGAACAAAGCAAGGTAAGGTTTTTAACCTTGACCTTGACTGATGACGTCATCTAGGCGCCATTTTGTGAAATTTTCTGAAAATAAACTCTTGATCATATCTTTATAACCAAAGGTTATTTCTCATTCATATTTATCATGATCAAGGTCAATATCAGTCCGGTCAATTTCAGGTAAAAAAAACGCGCGCATGCGCGTACGTCCGCGCGTCAGTGCGCGCGCAAAATTTTAAAATGCTCAAAATCGTCTTAAATTTATTTTGCATACGTTTTAGGTCATTTTAAGCATTTTATAAAAAATCGCGCGTACGAGCATGCGCGCGCGTTTTCGCGC
This sequence comes from Strongylocentrotus droebachiensis, assembly GCA_035222895.1. Taxonomy (NCBI): domain Eukaryota; kingdom Metazoa; phylum Echinodermata; class Echinoidea; order Camarodonta; family Strongylocentrotidae; genus Strongylocentrotus; species Strongylocentrotus droebachiensis. The sequence goes on along the minus strand of JAVYIG010006258.1, from coordinate 17,612 downwards.
GTAACACCATTACAAAACATAGAATCGCCATTTTTTTTTCTTTCATGATATTTCTCATATTTTTTCAAGGAATTTGATACCATGTTTATCTCTTTATGACCATTATTAACAAGATGAGCGTAAATTCAAGATAAATGTCAGTGCGCGCGAGCTCTTTTAATACATAACATACATGGGCAAAAAAATGCCTATACACAATCCCTTATAGCTCTTTGGGATGCACCTGGACTCCAATTCTGTTTTAATATTTGAAAAGAGTATGAGTCAGAAATATGATTTCATGTCTCATTTGGCCATGAAGTGTATCGTGACATCATCTTAATGGCCTTGGAACTCAAAATACGAATTTGCATATTATGACGTCAGCATATTTATGGAAAATTGATTGTATCTCTGTATATATTGATTGATTTTCTTCAAAATTTCGATATGTTGTAGCTGAGACAACTTTCTACAAGCGCAGTAATAATTATTTTTCATTTTGATGACGTCATCATAGTGAACATTTTGATTAAAGGCCTCATGTCAAAAACTTCATAATTTGCGTGTTATGCCTATAGAAGGTGAATTTAGTTCACGTTATGAATCTACATGATATTGTTTTTTAAGAATTTGTAAGCAGTATGTCGCTTATTTTCCTCTATTTTGTCTCAAATTTTAATTGACCAGCCCACCTATACTTGTTCCAAACAAGTATTATATGTCTAGTCAGGTGGGCTGTATCTAATACAGACCACCTTATATTTTTGTTAAAATTGCCTTTATTATTCTTTATTATCAGGTGGGCTGTATCTAATACAGACCACCTTATATTTTTGTTAAAATCGCCTTTATTATTTATTTATTTATCAGGTGGGCTGTATCTAATACAGACCACCTTATATTTTTGTTAAAATTGCCTTTATTATTATTATTTATCAGGTGGGCTGTATCTAATACAGACCACCTTATATTTTTGTTAAAATTGCCTTTATTTATTTATTATTATTTATTTATTTTTCTTATTTTGACCCACTTTTTTGTTAGCAAGATAACTTTAAAATGGTTCAATCAAATGCTTTGATATTTGGCACACATATGTAAAGGCATATGGACAAGACACGGTTAGGTTTTCAACCTTGACCTTGACTGATGACGTCATCTAGGCGCCATTTTGTGAAATTTTCTGAAAATCATCTCATGATCATATCTTCATAACCAAAAGGTATTTCTCATTCATATTTATCATGATCAAGGTCAATATCAGTCCGGTTAATTTCAGGTCAAAAAACGCGCGCGTGCGCGTACGTCCGCGCGTCAATGCGCGCGCAAAATTTTTAAATGCTCAAAATCGTCTCAAATTTATTTTGCATACGTTTCAGGTCATTTTAAGCATTTTATAAAAAATCGCGCGTACGAGCATGCGCGCGCGTTTTCGCGCGTAACACCATTAAAAAACATAGAATCGCCATTTTTTTTTCTTTCATGATATTTCTCATATTTTTTCAAGGAATTTGATTCCATGTTTATCTCTTTATGACCATTATTAACAAGATGAGCGTAAATTCAAGATAAATGTCAGTGCGCGCGAGGTCTTTTAATACATAGCATATATGGGCAAAAACATGCCTATACAAAATCCGTTATAGCTCTTTGGAATGCACCGGGATCCTCAATTTTTTTTCATATTAAGATAGAGTATGAGTCGGAAATATGATTCCATGTCTCATTTGGCCATTAAGTGTATCGTGACATCATCACAATGGCCTTGGAACTCAAAATACGAATTTGCATATTATGACGTCAGCATATTTATGTAAAATTGATTGTATCTCTGTAAATATTGATCAATTTTCTTCAAAATTTCGATATGTTGTAGCTAAGACAATTCTCTACAAGCGCAGTAATATTAATAACCATTTTTCATTTTGATGACGTCATCATAGTGAAAATTTTGATTAAAGGCCTCATGTCAAAAACTTCATAATTTGCGTGTTATGCCTATAGAAGGTGAATTTAGTTCACGTTATGAATCTACATGATATTGTCTTTTAAGAATTTGTAAGCAGTATGTCGCTTATTTTTGCTCTATTTTGTCTCAAATGTTAGTTGACCAGCCCACCTATACTTGTTCCAAACAAGTATTATATGTCTAGTTATTTATTTATTTTTCTTAATTCTTGCCACTTTTTTGTTAGCAAGATAACTTTGAAATGGTTCAATCAAATGCTTTGATATTTGACACACATATGTATAGGCATATGGACAAGACACGGTAAGGTTTTCAACCTTGACCTTGACTGATGACGTCATATAGGCGCCATTTTGTGAAATTTTCTGAAAATCATCTCATGATCATATCTTCATAACCAAAAGGTATTTTTCATTCATATTTATCATGATTAAGGTTAATATCAGTCCGGTTAATTTCAGGTCACAAAACGCGCGCGTGCGCGTACGTCCGCGCGTCAATGCGCGCGCAAACATTTTAAATGCTCAAAATCGTCTCAAATTTATTTTGCATACGTTTCAGGTCATTTTAAGCATTTTATAAAAAATCGCGCGTACGAGCATGCGCGCGCGTTTTCGCGCGTAACACCATTAAAAAACATAGAATCGCCATTTTTTTTTCTTTCATGATATTTCTCATATTTTTTCAAGGAATTTGATTCCATGTTTATCTCTTTATGACCATTATTAACAAGATGAGCGTAAATTCAAGATAAATGTCAGTGCGCGCGAGGTCTTTTAATACATAGCATACATGGGCAAAAAAATGCCTATACATAATCCATTATAGCTCTTTGGGATGCACCTGGACCCCAATTCTGTTTTAATATTTGAAAAGAGTATATGTCAGAAATATGATTTCATGTCTAATTTGGCCATGAAGTGTATCGTGACATCATCTTAATAGCCTTGGAACTCAAAATACGAATTTGCATATTATGACGTCAGCATATTTATGTAAAATTGATTTTATCTCTGTAAATATTGATCAATTTTCTTCAAAATTTCGATATGTTGTAGCTAAGACAATTCTCTACAAGCGCAGTAATAACCATTTTTCATTTTGATGACGTCATCATAGTGAAAATTTTGATTAATGGCCTCATGTCAAAAACTTCATAATTTGCGTGTTATGCCTATAGAAGGTGAATTTAGTTCACGTTATGAATTTACATGATATTGTCTTTTAAGAATTTGTAAGCAGTATGTCGCTTATTTTTGCTCTATTTTGTCTCAAATGTTAGTTGACCAGCCCACCTATACTTGTTCCAAACAAGTATTATATGTCTAGTTATTTATTTATTTTTCTTAATTCTACCCACTTTTTTGTTAACAAGATAACTTGAAAATGGATCAATCAAATAACTTGAAATTTGGCACACATATGTATAGGCATATAGAGAACTCACAATAACGTTTTCAACCTTGACCTTGACTGATGACGTCATGTAGGCGCCATTTTGTGAAAATTAACTCATGATCATATCTTCATAACGGAAAGTCATTTCTCATTCATATTTATCATGATCAAGGTCATTATCCGTCCGGTCAATTTTATGTCAAAAAACGCGCGCGCATGCGTACGTCCGCGGGTTAGCGCGCGCGCAAAATTTTTAAATGCTCAAAATCGTCTTAAATTTTGTTTGGATACGTTTCAGGTCATTTTAAGCATTTTATACAAAATCGCGCACACGCGCATGCGCGCGCGTTCGCGCGCGTTTTCGTGCGTAACATCATTACACAACATAGAATCGCTTTTTTTTTTTCGTTCATGATATTTCCCAATTTTTTCGAACAATTTGATACCATGTTTTTCTCTTTATGATTATTAATAATGGAATGAGCGTCCGTTTATCATAAATGTCCGTGCGCGCGAGCTCTTGTAATACATAGCATATATGGGCAAAAACATGCCTATACAAAAATCCATTATAGCTCTTTGGGATGCACCGAGGCCCTCAATTCTTTTGATATTTAGGTAGAAGATGAGACGGAGATATGATTTCATGTCTCATTTGGCTATTAAGTGTATCGTGACATCATCATAATGGCCTTCGAACTCAAAATACGAATTTGCATATTATGACGTCAGCATATTTTCGGAAAATTGATTGTATCTCTGTAAATATTGACCGATTTTCTTCCAAATTTTGATATGTTGTAGCTAAGATAATTTTCTACAAGTTTAATAATAACCATTTTTCAATTTGATGACGTCATCAGAGTGAAAATTTCGATTAAAGGCCTCATGTCAGAAATTTCACAATTTGCGTGTTATGACTATAGAAGGTGAATTTCGTTCACATCATTAATCTACATGACATTGTTTTTAGCAGTATCTCGCTTTTTTTTGCTCTATTTTGTATCAAATTTTAGTTGACCAGCCCACCTATACTTGTTCCAAACAAGTATTATATGTCTAGTTATTTATTTATTTTTCTTAATTCTACCCACTTTTTTGTTAACAAGATAACTTGAAAAAGGCTCAATCAAATGCCTTGAAATTTGGCACACATATGTATAGGCATATGAACAAAACAAAGTAATGTTTTTAACCTTGACCTTGACTGATGACGTCATCTAGGCGCCATTTTGTGAAATTTTCTGAAAATCAACTCTTGTTCATATCTTCATAACCAAAAGTAATTTCTCATTCATATTTATCATGATCAAGGTCAATATCCGTCCGGTCAATTTCAGGTCAAAAAACGCGCGCGTGCGCGTACGTCCGCGCGTCAGTGCGCGCGCAAAATGTTTAAATGCTCAAAATCGTCTCAAATTTATTTTGCATACGTTCCAGGTCATTTTAAGCATTTTATAAAAAATCGCGCGTACGAGCATGCGCGCGCGTTTTCGCGCGTAACACCATTACAAAACATAGAATCGCCATTTTTTTTTCTTTCATGATATTTCTCATATTTTTTCAAGGAATTTGATACCATGTTTATCTCTTTATGACCATTATGAACAAGATGAGCGTAAATTCAAGATAAATGTCAGTGCGCGCGAGCTCTTTTAATACATAGCATATATGGGCAAAAACATGCCTATACAAAATCCGTTATAGCTCTTTGGAATGCACCGGGATCCTCAATTTTTTTTCATATTTAGATAGAGTATGAGTCGGAAATATGATTTCATGTCTCATTTGGCCATTAAGTGTATCGTGACATCATCATAATGGCCTTGGAACTCAAAATACGAATTTGCATATTATGACGTCAGCATATTTATGTAAAATTGATTGTATCTCTGTAAATATTGATCATTTTTCTTCAAAATTTCGATATGTTGTAGCTAAGACAATTCTCTACAAGCGCAGTAATAACCATTTTTCATTTTGATGACGTCATCATAGTGAAAATTTTGATTAAAGGCCTCATGTCAAAAACTTCATAATTTGCGTGTTATGCCTATAGAAGGTGAATTTAGTTCACGTTATGAATCTACATGATATTGTTTTTTAAGAATTTGTAAGCAGTATGTCGCTTATTTTGTCTCAAATTTTAGTTGACCAGCCCACCTATACTTGTTCCAAACAAGTATTATATGTCTAGTTATTAAATATTTTTCTTATTTCTAACCACTTTTTTGTTAGCAAGATAACTTGAAAATGGCTCGATCAAATGCCTTGAAATTTGGCACACATATGTATAGGCATATGTACAAAGCACAGTAAAGTTTTCAACATTGACCTTCACTGATGACGTCATCTAGGCGCCATTTTGTAAAATTTTACGAAAATCAAATCATGATCATATCTTCATAACCAAAATCTATTTCTCATTCATATTTATCATGATCAAGGTCAAAATCCGTCCGGTCAATTACAGGTCAAATAATGCGCGCGTGCGCGTACGTCCGCGCGTCAATGCGCGCGCAAAATTTAAAAATGCTCAAAATCGTCTTAAAATCATTTTGCATACGTTTTAGGCCATTCTAAGCATTTTATAAAAAATCGCGCGTATGTGCATGCGTGCGCGTTTTCGCGCGTAAAACTATTGCACAACATAGAATCGCCATTTTTTTTTCTTTCATAATATTCCACATATTTTTACAAACAAATTGTTACCATTTTTATCTCTTTATGACTATTAATGACGGAATGATCGACCGTTAAACATAAATTTCTGTGCGCGCGAGCTCTTGTAGTACATAGCATATATGGGCAAAAACATGCCTATTCAAAATCCATTGTAGCTCTTTAGGATGCAAGGTGACCCCAATTTTTTTTCATATTTTGATAGAGTATGAATCGGAGATATGATTTCATGTCTCATTTGACCTTTAATTAACTCATGACGTCATCATAATGGCCTTCGAACTCAAAATTTCAATTTGCATATTATGACGTCAGCATATTTTTGGAAAATTGATTGTATCTTTGTAAAAATTGATCAATTTTCTTCAAAATTTTGATATGTTCTAGCTGAGACAATTTTCTACAATTCTAGTAGTCACGAATTTTCATTTTGACAAAGGCATCATGGCGTATTTTTGCGATTAAAGGAGGCATGTCAATTTTTCACATTTTGCGTGTATTCTCTATGGGACATGACTTTTTCTCAAAACTCGATTCTACATTTCCATCTTTCGCGAGCAATATCTACGTCATTTTAGCTTCATTTACGCTGAACTTCGAGTATGTTGTAGCTGAGACAAAAAGCTATCTCAAATGTACCCTTTATTTTGTCTCAATTTTTTGTTGGATCAGCCCACCTATACTTGTTCCAAACAAGTATTACAAATCTAGTTTATTTTTCTTATTTCGACCCACTTTTTGTTAGCAAGATAACTTTGAAATTATTCAATCAAATGCTTTGAAATTTGGCACACATATGTATAGGCATATGGACAAAACACAGTAATGTTTTCAACCTTGACCTTCACTGATGACGTCATCTAGGCGCCATTTTGTGAAATTTTCTGAAAATAAACTCATGATCATATCTTCATAACCAAAAGGTATTTCTCATTCATATTTATTATGATCAAGGTCAATATCAGTCCAGTCAATTTCAGGTCAAAAAACGCGCGCGTGCGCGTACGTCCGCGCGTCAATGCGCGCGCAAAATTTTTAAATGCTCAAAATCGTCTCAAATTTATTTTGCATACGTTTCAGGTCATTTTAAGCATTTTATAAAAAATCGCGCGTACGAGCATGCGCGCGCGTTTTCGCGCGTAACACCATTAAAAAACATAGAATCGCCATTTTTTTTTCTTTCATGATATTTCTCATATTTTTTCAAGGAATTTGATTCCATGTTTATCTCTTTATGACCATTATTAACAAGATGAGCGTAAATTCAAGATAAATGTCAGTGCGCGTGAGGTCTTTTAATACATAGCATATATGGGCAAAAACATGCCTATACAAAATCCGTTATAGCTCTTTGGAATGCACCGGGATCCTCAATTTTTTTTCATATTAAGATAGAGTATGAGTCGGAAATATGATTCCATGTCTCATTTGGCCATTAAGTGTATCGTGACATCATCACAATGGCCTTGGAACTCAAAATACGAATTTGCATATTATGACGTCAGCATATCTATGTAAAATTGATTGTATCTCTGTAAATATTGATAAATTTTCTTCAAACTTTCGATATGTTGTAGCTAAGACAATTCTCTACAAGCGCAGTAATAACTATTTTTCATTTTGATGACGTCATCATAGTGAAAATTTTGGTTAAAGGCCTCATGTCAAAAACTTCATAATTTGCGTGTTATGCCTATAGAAGGTGAATTTAGTTCACGTTATGAATCTACATGATATTGTCTTTTAAGAATTTGTACCGGTAAGCAGTATGTCGCTTATCAGGTGGGCTGTATCTAATACAGACCACCTTATATTTTTGTTAAAATTGCCTTTATTTATTTATTTATTATTTATTATTTATTTATTTTTCTTAATTATAGCCACTTTTTTGTTAGCAAGATAACTTGAAAATGGTTGAATGAAATACCTTGAAATTTGGCACACATATGTATAGGCATATGGAGAAAACACAGTAAGGTTTTCAACCTTGACCTTGACTGATGACGTCATCTAGGCGCCATTTTGTGAAATTTTCTGAAAATAAACTCATGATCATATCTTTCTAACCAAAAGGTATTTCTCATTCATATTTATTATGGTCAAGGTCAATATCAGTCCAGTCAATTTCAGGTCAAAAAACGCGCGCGTGCGCGTACGTCCGCGCGTCAATGCGCGCGCAAAATTTTTAAATGCTCAAAATCGTCTCAAATTTATTTTGCATACGTTTCAGGTCATTTTAAGCATTTTATAAAAAATCGCGCGTAAGAGCATGCGCGCGCGTTTTCGCGCGTAACACCATTAAAAAACATAGAATCGCCATTTTTTTTTCTTTCATGATATTTCTCATATTTTTCCAAGGAATTTGATTCCATGTTTATCTCTTTATGACCATTATTAACAAGATGAGCGTAAATTCAAGATAAATGTCAGTGCGCGCGAGGTCTTTTAATACATAGCATATATGGGCAAAAACATGCCTATACAAAATCCGTTATAGCTCTTTGGAATGCACCGGGATCCTCAATTTTTTTTCATATTAAGATAGAGTATGAGTCGGAAATATGATTCCATGTCTCATTTGGCCATTAAGTGTATCGTGACATCATCACAATGGCCTTGGAACTCAAAATACGAATTTGCATATTATGACGTCAGCATATTTATGTAAAATTGATTGTATCTCTGTAAATATTGATCCATTTTCTTTAAAATTTCGATATGTTGTAGCTAAGACAATTCTCTACAAGCGCAGTAATAACCATTTTTCATTTTGATGACGTCATCATAGTGAAAATTTTGATTAAAGGCCTCATGTCAAAAACTTCATAATTTGCGTGTTATGCCTATAGAAGGTGAATTTAGTTCACGTTATGAATCTACATGATATTGTTTTTTAAGAATTTGTAAGCAGTATGTCGCTTATTTTTGCTCTATTTTGTCTCAAATTTTAGTTGACCAGCCCACCTATACTTGTTCCAAACAAGTATTATATGTCTAGTTATTTATCAGGTGGGCTGTATCTAATACAGACCACCTTATATTTTTGTTAAAATCGCCGTTATTTATTTATTTATTTTTCTTATTTCGACCCACTTTTTTGTTAGCATGATAACTTTGTAATGGTTCATTTAAATGCTTTGAAATTTAGCACACATATGTATAGGCATATGGACATAACACAGTAAGGTTTTCAACCTTGACCTTGACTGATGACGTCATCTAGGCGCCATTTTGTGAAATTTTCTGAAAATTTACTCATGATCATATCTTCATAACCAAAAGGTATTTCTCATTCATATTTATTATGATCAAGGTCAATATCAGTCCAGTCAATTTCAGGTCAAAAAACGCGCGCGTGCGCGTACGTCCGCGCGTCAATACGCGCGCAAAATTTTGAAATGCTCAAAATCGTCTCAAATTTATTTTGCATACGTTTCAGGTCATTTTAAGCATTTGATAAAAAATCGCGCGTACGAGCATGCGCGCGCGTTTTCGCGCGTAACACCATTAAAAAACATAGAATCGCCATTTTTTTTTCTTTCATGATATTTCTCATATTTTTTCAAGGAATTTGATTCCATGTTTATCTCTTTATGACCATTATTAACAAGATGAGCGTAAATTCAAGATAAATGTCAGTGCGCGCGAGGTCTTTTAATACATAGCATATATGGGCAAAAACATGCCTATACAAAATCCGTTATAGCTCTTTGGAATGCACCGGGATCCTCAATTTGTTTTCATATTAAGATAGAGTATGAGTCGGAAATATGATTCCATGTCTCATTTGGCCATTAAGTGTATCGTGACATCATCACAATGGCCTTGGAACTCAAAATACGAATTTGCATATTATGACGTCAGCATATTTATGTAAAATTGATTGTATCTCTGTAAATATTGATCAATTTTCTTCAAAATTTCGATATGTTGTAGCTAAGACAATTCTCTACAAGCGCAGTAATAACCATTTTTCACTTTGATGACGTCATCATAGTAAAAATTTTGATTAAAGGCCTTATGTCAAAAACTTCATAATTTGCGTGTTATGCCTATAGAAGGTGAATTTAGTTCACGTTATGAATCTACATGATATTGTCTTTTAAGAATTTGTAAGCAGTATGTCGCTTATTTTTGCTCTATTTTGTCTCAAATTTTAGTTGACCAGCCCACCTATACTTGTTCCAAACAAGTATTATATGTCTAGTTTATTTTTCTTAATTATAGCCACTTTTTTGTTAGCAAGATAACTTGAAAATGGTTGAATGAAATACCTTGAAATTTGGCACACATATGTATAGGCATATGGAGAAAACACAGTAAGGTTTTCAACCTTGACCTTGACTGATGACGTCATCTAGGCGCCATTTTGTGAAATTTTCTGAAAATAAACTCATGATCATATCTTTCTAACCAAAAGGTATTTCTCATTCATATTTCTTATGATCAAGGTCAATATCAGTCCAGTCAATTTCAGGTCAAAAAACGCGCGCGTGCGCGTACGTCCGCGCGTCAATGCGCGCGCAAAATTTTTAAATGCTCAAAATCGTCTCAAATTTATTTTGCATACGTTTCAGGTCATTTTAAGCATTTTATAAAAAATCGCGCGTAAGAGCATGCGCGCGCGTTTTCGCGCGTAACACCTTTAAAAAACATAGAATCGCCATTTTTTTTTCTTTCATGATATTTCTCATATTTTTCCAAGGAATTTGATTCCATGTTTATCTCTTTATGACCATTATTAACAAGATGAGCGTAAATTCAAGATAAATGTCAGTGCGCGCGAGGTCTTTTAATACATAGCATATATGGGCAAAAACATGCCTATACAAAATCCGTTATAGCTCTTTGGAATGCACCGGGATCCTCAATTTTTTTTCATATTAAGATAGAGTATGAGTCGGAAATATGATTCCATGTCTCATTTGGCCATTAAGTGTATCGTGACATCATCACAATGGCCTTGGAACTCAAAATACGAATTTGCATATTATGACGTCAGCATATTTATGTAAAATTGATTGTATCTCTGTAAATATTGATCAATTTTCTTTAAAATTTCGATATGTTGTAGCTAAGACAATTCTCTACAAGTCCAGTAATACCATTTTTCATTTTGATGACGTCATCATAGTGAAAATTTTGATTAAAGGCCTCATGTCAAAAACTTCATAATTTGCGTGTTATGCCTATAGAAGGTGAATTTAGTTCACGTTATGAATCTACATGATATTGTTTTTTAAGAATTTGTAAGCAGTATGTCGCTTATTTTTGCTCTATTTTGTCTCAAGTTTTAGTTGACCAGCCCACCTATACTTGTTCCAAACAAGTATTATATGTCTAGTTTTTACTCTATTTTGTCTCAAATTTTAGTTGACCAGCCCACCTATACTTGTTCCAAACAAGTATTATATGTCTAGTTTATTTTTCTTATTTCGACCCACTTTTTGTTAGCAAGATAACTTTGAAATGATTCAATCAAATGCTTTGAAATTTGGCACACATATGTATAGGCATATGCACAAAACACAGTAAGGTTTTCAACCTTGACCCTGACTGATGACGTCATCTAGGCGCCATTTTGTGAAATTTTCTGAAAATAAACTCATGATCATATCTTCATAACCAAAAGGTATTTCTCATTCATATTTATTATGATCAAGGTCAATATCAGTCCAGTCAATTTCAGGTCAAAAAACGCGCGCGTGCGCGTACGTCCGCGCGTCAATGCGTGCGCAAAATTTTTAAATGCTCAAAATCGTCTCAAATTTATTTTGCATACGTTTCAGGTCATTTTAAGCATTTTATAAAAAATCGCGCGTACGAGCATGCGCGCGCGTTTTCGCGCGTAACACCATTAACAAACATAGAATCGCCATTTTTTTTTCTTTCATGATATTTTTCATATTTTTTCAAGGAATTTGATTCCATGTTTATCTCTTTATGACCATTATTAAGAAGATGAGCGTAAATTCAAGATAAATGTCAGTGCGCGCGAGGTCTTTTAATACATAGCATATATGGGCAAAAACATGCCTATACAAAATCCGTTATAGCTCTTTGGAATGCACCGGGATCCTCAATTTTTTTTCATATTAAGATAGAGTATGAGTCGGAGATATGATTCCATGTCTCATTTGGCCATTAAGTGTATCGTGACATCATCACAATGGCCTTGGAACTCAAAATACGAATTTGCATATTATGACGTCAGCATATTTATGTAAAATTGATTGTATCTCTGTAAATATTGATCAATTTTCTTCAAAATTTCGATATGTTGTAGCTAAGACAATTCTCTACGAGCGCAATAATAATCATTTTTCATTTTGATGACGTCATCATAGTGAAAATTTTGATTAAAGGCCTCATGTCAAAAACTTCATAATTTGCGTGTTATGCCTATAGAAGGTGAATTTAGTTCACGTTATGAATCTACATGATATTGTTTTTTAAGAATTTTCAAGCAGTATCTCGCTTAATTTTGCTCTATTTTGTTTTCAAATTTAAGTTGACCAGCCCACCTATACTTGTTCCAAACAAGTATTATATGTCTAGTTTATTTATTTATTCTTTATTTTTATTTCTTCCCGTTTTTTGTTTATCGGTTAACTCAAGATCGGTTGTCTTAATTTCTTTCAATTTTGACACAGTCATAGGTCATTGTCATGAGACGTGACAGGAACATTTTCAAGGTCATCAAGTTATCGTGACGTCATCCAGGCGCCATTTTGTGAAATCACGTTATCCATCATATCTTCATGATGCATAAGCAAAGGTCATTCATATTCATATCACATATACTTCAGGTCAAGGGTCAACAGGTCATGTCATCAAAGGTCACATAAAGGTCATGACGCGCGCGTACGCGTGCGTCAAAATTTTAAAATGCTCAAAATCACCTAACTATTAAACGAGAGTACGAATCAGGTCATTTTAAGCATTTCAAAATTTTCCGTCCATACGTGTCCCCGCGCGCCTTGCGCGCGCTCACAGCGCGCGGAAAAGGTCAAATTCAATTTTTTTACATGATTTAGATTCCTCTTACCGTAAATGACAATTTACATTAATTTCAGTCACCCTTGACCTTTCATAAGGCCGTGAGCGCGCGTCAAAGTTCAAAATCCGCGCGTGCTGCTATGGGCAATATAATGCAAATTTGATCAAAAACATGCCATTTTAACAATCAAAATAGCTCTTCAGATAGTCCATTGACCCCAACTTTTATATCATGGTTAGAAAAAACATGAGTTAGAGATATGATTTCATGTCTCATTTGACCCTCAATTAACTCATGACGTCATCATAATGGCCTCCGAACTCAAAATTTTAATTTGCATATTATGACGTCAGCAGATTTTGGAAAATTGATTGTATCTCTGTAAATATTGATCAATTTTCATCCCAATTTTGATATGTTTTAGCTGAGACAATTCTCTATAGATGCAGTTACCACGAATTTTCATTTTGACGAAAGCATCATGGCGTATTTTTGCGATTAAAGGAGGCATGTCAATTTTATACATTTTGCGTGTATTCTCTAAGGGACATGACTTTTTCTCAAAACTGGATTCTACATTCCCGTCTTTCACGAGCAATATCTCCGTCGTCTTATCTTTGTTTTCGCTGAGCATCGAGTATGTTGTAGCTGAGACAATAAGCTATCACAAGTGTGCCATTTATTTCTCGATCAGATGCCGGGATCATGCTCATATTTCACTTGCAACGTGGGATTTGAGAATTCCATTTTCCGTTTACGTGTAATCGCTATGGGAAATGTTTTGGTATATCGGTATTACGCACTTGACTTCGGACCTCGAGATCCCTGGTTCGAGTCCGGGAGTCTCCAACAATTTTATTACTTCATTTTTTTTGTTGTTGACTTTTTAATGATCATAACATTGAAAACAGACCACCTAAATCGTCCCCATGACGAATTAAATATCTAGTTAGGTGGTCTGTCGATGACAGATCACCTATTGATTTCGTTAGAATTTTCTTTCTTTATTTCTTTCTTTATTTCTTTCTTTATTCTTTATTAGGTGGTCTGTCGATGACAGATCACCTATTGATTTCGTTAGAATTTTCTTTCTTTATTTCTTTCTTTATTTCTTTCTTTATTCTTTATTTTTATTTCTTCCGTACACTTTTTTGTGTACACGTTTACTCAAAATCGACTTGGTCAATTTCCTTTGAATTTCTGTCAGTCATAAAGCCCTATGATTTCAAGTCAAATCAACTTTTTCAAGGTCACTAGGTCATCGTGACGTCATCCAGGTGCCATTTTGTAAAAATCAGGTCATTATCATATCTCGATAACGAGTCATCAAAAATAAACCATATTTGGTATACATCAACTTCAGGTCAAAGGTCAACTAAAAATGCCAACAATTTTTGCGCGCGCACCTCGACGCGCACGTACGCGCGCATCAAAATTTTATAATGCTCAAATTCATTCCAAATTAATTTTGCATACGTTTCATGCCATTGTAAGCATTTTTTAAAATTTGCGAGCGCGTAATTATGCGCGCGCGTTTCCGCGCGTACCCGCGCATCCTGGCATTTTGCAACATAGAATCGCCAAATTTTCTCTGTTATCATATTTATTACATTTTTCCAAGCATTTTGATACCTTGTTTACCTTTTTCCCCAAGAGTAATAACGCAATTAGCGTCTGTCAAGGTTGAACGCACGCGCCAACCTGCCCTATCTCTATCCACAATACATGGGCAAAAACATGCCTATACAAAATTCATTTTAACTCTTCAGAATGGATAGATACCCCCAAATTTCTTTCATATTTAAATAGATTATGAGTTGGAGATATGATTTCATGTCTCATTTGACCCTCAATTAACTCATGACGTCATCATAATGGCCTCCGAACTCAAAATTTTAATTTGCATATTATGACGTCAGCAGATTTTTAGAAAATTGATTGTATCTCTGTAAATATTGATCAATTTTTTTTCAAATTTTGACATGTTTTACCTGAGAATATTGTCTACAAATGCAGTCGACACGATATTTCATTTCGACAATGGTATCATGGCGTATTTTTGCAATTAAAGGAGGCATGTCAATTGTTTACATTTTGCGTGTATTCTCTATGGGACATGACTTTTTCTCAAAACTGGATTCTACATTCTCGTCTTTCGCGAGCAAAATCTCCGTCGTTTTATCTTTGTTTACGCTGAGCTTTGAGTATGTTGTAGCTGAGACAATAAGCTATCACAAGTGTGCCCTTTATTTTTCGATCAGATGCCGGGATCATGCTCATATTTCAATTACAAAGTGGGATTTGAGAATTCCATTTTCCGTTTGCGCGCACGTTTGTGTTCGTAATGGTCGTTCGCAACCTAGAATCTCCCTTTTTTGTCTATCATAGTATTGCCCATTTTATTCCGAACAATTTGATACCATGTTTATCTCTTTATGACCATTAATAGCGAAATGAGCGTCCGTTCAAGGTAAATTCCGTTCGAACACTCAATTAACTCATGACGTATTTATGATGGCCTCCGTTCAAGGTAAATGTCCGTGCGTGCGAACTCTTGTAATACATAGCATATATGGGCAAAAACATGCCTATACAAAATCCATTGTAGCTCTTTAGGATGCAAGATGACCCCAATTTTTTTCTTCATATCTTGATAAAGTATGAGTCGGAAATATGATTTCATGTCTCATTTGACCCTCAATTAACTCATGACGTCATCATAATGGCCTCCGAATTCAAAATTTCAATTTGCATATTATGACGTCATCATATTTTGGGAAAATTGATTGTATCTCTGTAAATATTGATCGATTTTCATCCAGATTTTGATATGTTTTAGCTAAGACAATTCTCTACAGATGCAGTATCCACGAATTTTCATTTTGATGAAAACATCATGGCTTTTTTTTGCGATTAAAGGAGGCATGTCAATTTTTCACATTTTGCGTGTATTCTCTATGGGACATGACTTTTTCTGAAAACTGGATTCTACATTTCCGTCTTTCACGAGCAATATCTCCGTCGTCTTAGCTTCGTTTTCGCTGAGCATCGAGTATGTTGTAGCTGAGACAATAAGCTATCACAAATGTGACATTTATTTCTCGATCAGATGCCGGGATCATGCTCATATTTCAGACCACCTTAATCGTCCTCGTGACGATTTAAATTCTAGTTTAATTATTTATTTCTCATTTAGATTGGCTTGGAAAACTGAGTAAATGAACTCCACCCACTATGTATTATTCATTGCAGCAGCACAGTGCATGGTAGATGATAGATGACTACGAACCGCTTTCAGATCTGCTTCTTGTCTTTCCAGGATGAGGTCCACTATGGTCCTTCTTCCAGTTTCCATCGATTGGATTACAGGTGTAGCATCCAGCTCGCACTATTGCAAAGTCATTCCAAAGGCACATTAAAAGAACAATTCGAAATTGTAATGTCTCTTTAATTACCATGTTCCAGATAAATTGTAAGGTTAAATTGACCACTTTTCATGAAATGAGTGTGATGACATTTTTATATTGTTGATATATACAGTGTATATCTTTTCAGAACTCTACTGACCAAAAAAGTTGATAAATTAGATAGAGGTTTTTTTGAGAAACTTTATCCGTCAAGTCAAGACTTGTCTAATTATAAATGTGACTAAGTTATGATAAAACATCGAAAGTTCTCGGTTTCGTTTTTTTCTGGGACGCACTGTGAATCACCATTTCCTTACCTTAAGGTTCAAGTCTGCACCATGCATCAAACCATAAGTTGGACTTAAGGTTCAAGTCAAAACATAAGTTGAACTTAAGTTTAAAGTCTGCACCATGCATCAAAACATAAGTTGGGGCCCCCAACACTTAGTAAAGTTCAAGTAAATTATATTAATTCAATCATGATACATATATCACCATTTCCTTACCTTAAGGTTCAAGTCTGCACCATGCATCATCAGACGATGTGCACATTCATACGACCCTTCTTCACACGCCACAAATAGACATGTCAAGTCCTGAGAGTTGACAGCATGCACATCAGCCCCTTGATCTAAAAGGTATTCCACAGCTTCGTATTTGTTGCTTCCGTTTGTAATGGGTGTGTGAAGAAGAATGGATGGGTGATCATTTGTTTAACACTTGTTTAACACGAAACAGTTTGGCGGAGTACAACTTGTACTTGGTCAAAAAGGACAAGCATGACTGGATAAATCTAGTTTATTTCTGCTGCAGTACAATGTGCATTCTAATTTATTCACCCTAAACTAACTATTGAAGTCTGCAAACTGGCAACGCAGAACAAATTTTATAATTTGTTTCATGTACATATAAATTTTGTTAGGTTTTTGTAATTTCCCATTCACATTTGTTAAACTTAATAAAGGGTATTTATTTTTCAATACTAGGAAAAAGAGTGAAATGCAAATACTTGCTGCTAATTTCAGGAAGGAAAGCTCATTCGTTTAATGCTAATACGGTCACAAAGGTTCGTACGAACGATGATTTCGTACGAATCTCCCTATTTTTCCATTGTCTTCCCGAATTTCCATTGTCTGAAAATCGTTCGTACGGCGTTCGTAGCAGGTCGTAATGG